>DWTU01001325.1:0-13541 GCA_018251515.1 Cecropterus confusis | reverse complement strand
GGTACAGTGCTATCTATTTGTAGTGCCTACAACTGCTTTTGTAACGCATTTTCGTTTCAGATAACGTTTCTAAAGAAGTTTCACTTCAAAAATCTGAGGAAACCTACATGCCTGAGAATTTCTGTTTCTTTGGCCAGTGCAGTCAAGTAAAGGCTATAACAATTTCTTATTTGGAGATAACTCAGTAGGTCCGTAATGGATTGACGACAATAACCAATATTATATAAATAAAAAGCAATTAGATTGCAAATAGTTTCAAATCAAATTTTGCTCTGATATTAGGTATCAAAACGAATTCTTCTAACTAGGATACATAATCCATTATACTGTCACGCTTACAGGTGCGGTATAAACTATTTGTTTCCACCGGCGGCCGGCTGGGCTGGTGCTAACGGGCCGCCCCAATTCGGGCACCGAAATAAACGCGCGGCCCGCACCGTGTCCCACTTGTCCCCTTCCTTCCCGCGAACATTCTAAGAGCTCGTTCACACTAGCGTTTCTGCAACGTAGTCGTTTGACAGACGTAGGTGCATTGCCTACTTCACCATGTACGCGATGTACATGTCGTGTTGTAGCGCCTGCAGTTTGGTGTTATTAAAGTGAATTTAGACGAGGAAATACAATAGAATACAATTTGACAATACTTATGAAAGAATGTTTGAAACTAAAATTGCACTCATCATGGAGCTTGCAATCAAATGAAAGAAATTAATACGTGATATGTAAAAAACTGTTCAAGTAATTCAGTTTTACTTTTTTCTGCCAAAGCTTTCACGAGTATATGACGCTATGGTAACGTCGCGTATATGTCGTGATTTCTACGGCGTCTGCGCTGATACGTCCATCAGACGTCCACGCTGGGAAAACGCTAGTATGAAGGCGCCCTAAATCCGATTTGCACTGGGACAACTCTTTGTTACTTATTACATCCTGGTACTTGAGAAGTTATTTCTAGACATACCGTAATGCAAGTGTAATATGGTGATTTTGGTGTGCTTATTAGAAAAGACAAGGACAATAATTGTGAATTACAAATTTTTTGGTTTCTCTCAGTTCGTAAGTTACATCTAAGATGGAAAAATCCTTTGTGATTTTAATCAGGAGGCACCACGGCCACACCTATTTCTGTCTAATAACAGTAGAGGCATACTTATTCTTAGTCCTCAGAGGTAGCAACGCGTCTGTCGTCAAAATTAAGTGAGACTCTGATCTTATGTGGGGCTGATTATAGAATTTCATGGGTGACATTGGCCACTAAGACTGAGGTACTTGCCAAACAGTAGACTGTCTTTTGCCATGAAATATTTTTAACATAGTATTATGCTATTTAATCATTGCGTGATAACGATTTTTAACAACAATTTAGTTAAACCTTGTAAATTAGACATAATATAAATAAAAAAATATATTTAAATCGTTAGAGCCGTTTCCGAACCGGTTTTAGTTAAACGTATACTTCGAAGATATCGACAAATTGTGCCGACTGTCTGGCAGACAATAAAATAAATTTATGTGTATTTTATCACGTCAGACATCCGTTTGCAGAATTTTGTAATATTCACCTTTCCAATCGCGATAAGGAACGCGTTATAAATATTAAAAGGGAAACTGCCATCCCGCCTTTACACAGAAAGAAGATTAAGGTTATTGATCTGTCACTTTTTGTAGGGTTGGGCGTGTGCATTCTTTAATTAAAAAGTTCCGAATTCGATTTGTGTCACGCGTCCCTATTCCCGAGCGAGAGGCACCCGTCTCGTTCGGTGGAGACCCGTTATCTTATAGTAACTATAGGTTATAACGTATGGGTGTTGTATAGTGTAGCCAAATATCGGTGACTGGCGGGGTGAACGACCGCCGTCCCGCTCGTAGGCACCTGCAATCGCGTCGTGTCTGTTGACACAAGTAACAACCAACTGACATGACTTTCCGAGGTGATAATGAGTTTAGGTGCAATATACTTGAAATTTCAAATTTGAACATTTAATGACTGCCATTGGTTTTGATACTGGATGGATACTTCGGTTCGCGTCGCGTTAAATCTACCTTACGAACAAATTATTATGATTTTTAAGCCTTATTCCCGCAGCCCATAAATCTTTTAATAAACGTGGTTAATTACTAAAGCAGTAGCAATTAAACAGATTATTACTTGAACAAATAGCAATACGGTAACCTTCGTAGGACGCGCCGTATTCAAATGTAAATAAGTTAATAATGTAAAGAACTTCAGAGAAGCCGCCAACGGTGGCATTTAGACACAAAGAAATATGTCAGTCATAAACATTTAACTATCTGATTTATTAACATCCAAGCCGAAGGTATTTGACATTTGTAGGTTGACTTGTTAAGGTCTTTGAACTTAATAATTACGATTGTTAAATATGACCTTTGAAACGTTAAATAGATTTTGTTGACAAGATAGTGACCATTCGAAAAATCATTAACCTTAGACCATACAAATAATAGACACAGCCTTGAGTTATAATTAAATATAGATTATTACGTTGACGCACATTGACAAACAATCTTTAAAAGTTACGCTTACTTGTGAAAAGTGACTCTATGTGACAATTTTTGTGTTTGCGTTTATTAATCACACATGATGGCAATTTTTTTTAAGTTTGATATGCTACTTAAACGCCGAAATTATCCGAAATTATAGTTTATACGGAACGGAATAGGCAGGATTTGGGTTGGTAGATAGACGCAAACCAGCCGAACTTGTTATATTTTAATATGTTATTTATGAATGTTTGTCTATACATTTTTTAGTCTGAAGCTTAACGCTATTGTGTGGTACAAATTAAAGAAATATGTAGAAACACACAGGAGGTTATGAACACACACAATGATCTAGAAGCTTAGTAAGATAAACTTTAAAACGTTAGCCATCTTATTGTTTATGAATTTTAAAATCTGGTACTCGATGTAAATGTTTTTTTCATGGACATCAATTCACTGGACCGTTAATTTAAATGTTTATGCAATCGGTCAACATTTGAAACTCGACAGTCGCCTTTACAGTACACATTTGAATGTCAAATGGTCCTGGGGTACTGTAAATAGCGATCTGAAACGTTAACACGATTTTGATTGTAATCCAAGCGACATTTTCGAATCAAACTTAATCTGTCTTGCGGTTAGTTGAAACTAATCAGAATGACGTTAACTAGGATTATCCTGCTTACAAAATAATGGATTACGTAAGGAATACTGAAGAGATTAAGGTAACCACAAAAGTGAGTGGTTTGGAAGGATGAATACTGTAATTTGAGCCGGAGACCCTTGTTAGTGTTAGGTTACAAAACAGTAAGAGTTTACAACTGTGGATTTATAGCGCGATCCAATGCTTTCCTGCGTGGGAATCGAGAGCACGGCCTTGCCCCCATTCTGGAAATTGGCACATTTTTTTTCTATTCTTTGAGTCACGGCCAAAGTTATAATCTGTGGTGTTCACTGACATGTGGCTACCTCGGATGTGGTCGGTAATGTTTTCAACATTCATCCAACGTTTTAACTTTCGTATAATATCTAAAGAAATCACTGCAGCAAGCCGCCAGATATTTTTTTATATTATAAAATAACGTTTTATTTCGACAGAAAACACAGTTTTCCTGAATTTAAGATTTCACTGTATATTCAATGATTATATAATAACAAGGTGGACTGATGACCTGAAGAAGACGGCGGGCTACCGCTGGATTCAGATGGCGCAGGACCGGTCGGAGTGGCGCAGATTAGGGGAGGCCTATGTCCAGCAGTGGACTTTTAAAGGCTGATGGATGGATGGATGGATATAATAACACAAAATGAAAATAGATAAATAAGAGAAAAACACATATTTGATAAAAAAAAAATACCAAGTGACCCTATAAATACTTTTCTGAGATGTTTCGGAGTCTTATCCATAAATCTAAAACGAAATAAATATATTACTTAAACGATGACACATTACAGTAACACGATGTAATCATAACTAAAACATTGATAAACCACACTATACTTAAAAAATAACTTTAAAAGTTATGTAATTATAAAACTTAGAACTTGTAGAAGCTTTTACGGGTTCCAAAGCTAATAGTTGGTAATGTAATAACCGAGTACAATATCTCTTCGTGAAACTAGCTTCGTAACCGGCAATTACAGCAAGTTGCGTATTCATTGCTCAATTATAAGATTTGTTACTAAATATTCGTTCACGATTATACAAATATTCAAATTTGGTATCTCCATTGCATCGAATAAGTATAATTAGCACTGAATGTTTTATCCATTTATAAGGTAACATAAAAATAATGTATTCCAATAAGCATGCGATATATATTCGTAAATACGTTTTTCGGATGTATATCAAATACTTTGTTTTAAAATAATGATAAAAATAAAACTTTTCTTATTGTTACTCGATAAAATTAAAAAGATTTATTTTGCAAAAGTAAGCGTACGAAATTAATGTGTTATTAAAAACGTTGAGATTTATAGCAATGAATGATTGACTGAGGCAATAAATTCTTGATTGTGATATATTTATTTTCACTGCACACGATGTGATACTCTGAGTATGACCCAGCAACATAACCGTGATATGAAGTGAGGGCACTTTCACTCGCCGTGTCGTCTAGACGCATAGATGAACCTGTTCATTTAAATGCACGTATCTCGAATATGAATAAATTTGCTAAATGCATACACACCAATTGTTTACAATTTCCATTAAAACGTATATTTTCGTACCGTATATTTCTAAGAGGATGCTTAAGTCACATAAAAGATTTGTGTTTCGTGTGAATTTCATACAAGTTTAATAATTCACAAGTATGTAATTAGGTAATATCCACTGAAAGAAGTAATGCAATATAATTGTTAAAGAAAGCTTGTAATACACTATTACCCTTATGTGACACCCTAGCAAATAAATTCTAGACTAGATTTTCATGTGTAACAACACAAATGTCGGAAAGACCAATTTAGTCTCGTAAATTTTGTTCAGACACCAGTACTTTCCACTGTAAAATTGAAAATTAAGATATCAAAGTGTGACCAGTCAATAAATATTTTTACAGACTTTATGTACAATATCTTAATTAAGTATACTATTCAGAACTGAATTTTTAATTTCTAGTTTACTACAGATATGAAAGAAAGTATTTAAATACTCAGTACGCGTAAACTCGGTCAACCGCTTTCAATGAGATCCATTTATTACGATCAGCGAAATTTAATTCTGGTAATAATGAGTACGGCGTATCTATTAGTAATATTTGCAAAATATGTTAATGTTACCTACATTTTTTTAGATATAGTAAATAAGAATGTAATAGCATTTTATCCAATGAAAGTATTAGTTTTAATGCTGTTCGTTGGTCTTGGCTCTGGAACTAATTCAATTTGCAAAGCAGCTAATGCTAAGCTGTTTACCACTGCATGTTGTTGACCTGCGTCAGCTATCAACATGAAGATAACTTTAGCTACACCGAAGGTTATATATATGAAAATGTCAGATATAAAACACGTTGTCGTAAGTAGAACGCGGGTTACATCAAACTTAATAAAGTGAAGTCGAGTTGCGGAATTTAGATAGGATTTAAATATTTACGGATGACAGTGAGTTTATTTTTAGATATTTGAGGAAAGTAAGGAAGAATATGGATAAGGTATGTTTTAATATGAGAAGAATAATCTTGCGTAGATAAATATTTTTGCATGTCTTGTACCTACACCAGTAATTGATACCAAGAATGAAGCTGACAGCGAAAAACTAAAATAATCATTCAAAGTCGTTTGAATTGAAATTCACAGTTCTGTAATTTAAACGCGTCAAACTCTTAATTAAAGCAGCAATCGAAATACCAATGAATGTAATTGACCGCAATTTTAGGAGTGACAAAATAATGTATTGTTTTCGTTCCACGGTAAATCAGCTGAGCGGATGACTGCCATGCGGGCACAACGCGACTCGTGCGGGCGGGCCGCCCTCGCCGCCTTACAAGCGAATGACACTTTCCAACTTGCACCGCTATAAATATTCAACGAACACTTTGCCAGCAGCCGACGCTCTCACCGTGCTGGTTTACCACACCGGCCACAGTCACAATGGACTTCGGATACCCACCTATATACAGTTTGGGCTCAATTTTGACGACCCGCTCTCGTACTCGGCCAGAAATATAGACGACTCGTCGGCTCGCGCGTACACTCGCGCTTCTGTCTCATTTATCCATCACTGCACATCCGCACCGAACGGAGAATCACGATTTCACTGTCACAGCACGCGGCGGCCGACCGGCTCGCCGGAGTCAGAGCACGCACCAGCGCGGACGCTCGAAAAGTATCGCGACGGTCACTGCAGCGAGCGATGAGGGCCGATCTGGCGGGGCGAGGTGAAACCGCCGAAGACCGAAACCGCGGCGCGAGGTCGTCGCGACCTCCACGCTCGAGAGCGTGAGAGCCGGCGAAGCCTGAACGGTAGCAGGTGTGCGGGTGGAAGTGCAGCGATAGTGCGGAGAGAGCTGGACGAGACGACGCGCGTGACTCGCCGCCGCCGACTGACGGGGCGCGCCGCGACGAGCCTCGCTTCACCACCACACGCGCACTCGCGCACACTCGCACCGCCCGCGGCCGGGAGGCGCGGTGCCTCGCCGCCCGCTCGCCGCTACACCGCGACACCGTCGACACACGCTCGCGCCTCGCCGGACGCACAGATCCGATATTTTAAAATTTTCATCCCAAATTTGACTTTAAAATGTCATCGAGTCCGTCGAAGCGACGCAAGTTGATCGGGCTGAATATTTACAGAAACACGATTGTTGCGACGTCTCGGTGGACGGATTAGTTGCGCAGTGAATGGACAGCGCGTGTAGAGACACCGAGAGCGCATGCGCCACGCACACTGGCGTCTCGTCTCTAGGAACAAATTCGTACAACAGTGTATTATGTACGTACCATGTTATTCAAAAGTGAAACGGTCACATTGAAAATGAGCCTGCAGACGGCTCTACATAATCTGGATCCGTAGCTCTTACTTTTCTTAGTTTCTTAGTTTCGAGTGAAAGCTTTTGGAATCGCGTTGCAGGAGACGAGATGTGCTATTCGGATTGCAAGTACAATAACGAAACATATGGATGCACGCGTAGAGGCAGTAAGGTCATAGGAATGCTTCGGGTGCGATGCTACAAATTGCGCAAATAGATGTTCCAATGAACTCGTTTAATAATAGCGGGTGTAGTGAGGGCGTCACTGAGTGAACACTAGCCGTAGTCTCTCGCCGCTCGGCTATAATGCGAGACACGCTCAAGGTTGCCAGAACACGTACGCCGTCGTCACGCACCACGCTCACTAAAATCTCACTAGAATCTTGAATGAGATAATTTCATCACGTCATTAACTTCAGAAATTACGAAACCGGGCACGCGTGAAATCTTTTTGAATTCGCCGTATCTCGTCCGGTTGCAAACCACATTCTTGCATAGACACAATAGATAATGGGATAGATTAAAGAATGTAATAAATGTGCTATAGATCTGATTGTTTCGGATAGAGCCTGAATAATCTCCACCTAATAACATCAGTGTTATGTACTGCTGTGTTTTGGTTTAAGGGTCTGTTATGGGCTTATGGATAACAAACTTCTACGAGGCGTTGCAATTTAGTTCTCAGGCGTAACGTAGCATCTGTGGTAATCTCAAGTAAGTAATCTTAGTCTTGTCTGGAGTTGATAACAGATGTCCATTGGTGGCAATAGCCACTCACTATTTGGTGGATCTCATTCTCATTTACTATTAAAAAAGTCTGTGAAGGAATCTTCTTTAACTGATAAGACAAAAGTTTAATAAGATATTGAATTATGAATATGTTCAAGACTAAGAAGCTATGTTACTAAGTAGGTACTGATAAATAAATAAGGTTCATGTAATTTCTTATTAGCTAAGGTTAGTGCTACGACACAGCACACGACATGGACTTTTGGGCACGAAATGCTTAACCTGAGGCACGCACGATAGTTACGTACAATCCACATTCACCTTTATTATGGATTTGTAATCCATAAAAATATAGTAATATATATTTTATTCATATGCTAGGTCAGAAATTAAAAATAATTTCGTTTTGTTTACAAGGAGCTCCAAATACACGTAAGTAAGATAAACGTTTGCTTTACAGCAGCAAAAACTTTTTCGATTATGGGTGATCAAGACTAAATTTTGATTTAAAGTTTATGTATTGGAAAGTAGATTAGCCATTTATGTTATGAGATGTAGAGAAAACATGGAACATGTTTTCTCTACATCGTTTTACTCGTATATCGGGCGTGTAAACTTAGATTTTGTAAGCCTTTTAGTATTACTACTGAAGGTATCCCTGAGAAATATCGCGATTGATATTCTTGTTGGTGGGTGTTGATGTTATGCAGGAAGAGGCTGCTATCCATCTCCTGGATTTTGTCTTTTACTCGCCTTTTTTAGTATGTAAGTAGCAAACGAGCATGCAGCGCATCTGATGGTAAGTGGCTACTGCCGCCCATTGACATCTGTAATCAACACAAGGTAAGATCAAAGTCTCACCTAAGGTTAGGTTAGTTGCTACACAGATGCGTTGCTACCCCTGAGGACGAAGACGGAATGCCTCGGAAATGTATGTCTCGCTCACCACACCCTCCAGACCAGAACACGGCAGCGCATAACACTGCTGTTATGAGGCGAAAATAGGTGTGGCGGTGGTGCTTCCAGAGTCGAACCACAAAGAGTTCTACCACCTTCAAAACGAAGGCCTCCTACGAAATCCCCGGGAAGGGCGGCAATGATATAAAATATGAGTACACACATACATTTACTTCAATATAATTTGTTTATATTTGCATTATATCGAAAATATTTTTAGCTTATTCATCTTCAGCGTCTTCAATTCTCGATGTCGCCAAATTAGTACGTAGAGTTTCCAACGGAAACGTTTTTCTGACGCAAAATACTTGTAAAGAGGCTGGAATATAATTAGACATGATTGTCATTGCAAGCATGTGTAGTTATTTTCGTATCCAAGTAGTTAAAAGTGACATTGGATTGAAGGATGTTAAAACGAAAAATAAAAAGCGTCATGCCACATCAAGCTCCGGAGACAAATTATACTCGCAGCGTCGTACTGACTTTGGATTGCATATTTCTACGCTTCACATTCCGCGCTTTTAATATTAATTACGTATTACATTTTTATTGATAATCAATTTTATATTTTATTTTTACAAAAAATCCAAACAAAATTCCAATCATTATGCTCTAATAAGACTGTACTAAGGTTTTTGGCAATGTAGAGTCGTTTTTACATTACAGTAGATATGATATTCAAATTCTGTATTTGTTATGGCTACGTAGAGATAGAGTTATTATGGGTATGTAAAGATGGCCCATAGAAAATATGAAACGAATATATAAACCAAGAGACGTTTAAACTTAAAGATGCGCTAGCTTTTCGACATTTATTTTTCTACAGTTATTTTTGTGGTATCAGAAACGTTTAAAAAAAGTTGACCAACTCCTACTAATTTTTCGACATTTATATTTTGTATAGTTATTTTGTAGGTATCAGAAACGTTTAAAACATATGTTGACCAACTCCTGCACGAAAATATCAAAATTAATTATTTCAAATATATAATGGCCAGGACCATTTGTTGACTGCCATGTTATAATATTTATCTTCATGGAAGTATTGAATACCGTACTATATAAGTATATATAAATTATATTGATTAAGGTAATCAGTAGCAATCACTATAATGCTAAAGATAATGCAATTACTTCCATTTTGATACAATTGCGCTGTGTTTAATAATATAATTATTAATTTATTAACACAGTTTTTTCTTTGTCACCGTTATGTTTCTAACAGTAATTACTATTGTGATTTCCAATTTATACATAAACCCGAATTTAAGCATTGAAGAAGCATTTTTTCTTCTAATTGAATTAGTTGTTGGTTTAAAAATCCTTGTAAAAATAATTTAAATTCATTTCATTTACACAAGTTGCTATATACTTTAAATCGCTTGTTCTTATTGGTATACTTAACAAAATTAAAAAGAACTTTGGTTTGATGTTTAATACATTGCATTTAGTAAATGAATTTATTTTAAGGTAAACGGTCATTTTGTATATTTTATTAATGTAGAGTTGAGCGACGGCGCTCTTAATTAACAATATGTCCAAACATTCGGTTTTCTGTGCCAAATGAAGGTGAAACATGCATTTATAATCACATTTTATGAGTGGCATGTGCTTTAAAATTATGATGCATTAAATATATGTTGAGTGTAAACATACGTTATATTTAATTTATTTGTGCTCTTCTATTAAATATTAACCTGAACTAATTACGGATTATTTTGAGTATCATAGGAACTTACAAACATTCCGTTTTGTTAGTTTTAGACTCGAGCAACACAACATCAATAACAAAGCGACATATAAGTAATAAGGTATAAGATTTGAAAACCCAAGTTAACCTAAGGTAAGCATTTTTATAGAAACAGTTTGTGAATTTAAATAAATAATAAGAAAAAGATATTTATAAGATAATAAAGAGATCATTGGCATAGCAAACTGGTAACAATTTCATGGTTTAATATTACATCCGAGCAAGCAGGTAGAATAATCAAGTAACAAAGATACATTCACAAATCAAAATCAAAATAGTATAAAAACAAAACAACGTATTCACCAACGCATTAGAGGGGATGCGGGAAATGTAGCGTCCTAACGTTTCTGACAACAGGATATAGTGGAAATAGTCCACAACGATAGGGTTGTTCCCTGGTCGCACGAAACCGACATCCGGCGGCGCCCGGACCATTGCAAGACACACTTAACAAAACGGGACCGGCAAGGACTCTGAAAAAGACTTTTTTTAGCTTACTTTTAAATAATACTTTCCTGCCCTTTTTAAAGGCAGAATCAGTTGCGCGTTTCGATGCAGTTGTGCGTTTCGATGGAAGTGTGGATGCAAAGTAACTTTTATATTAAGAAGTAACCCTCAGGAGTAGCAACATGTCATCGATCGGCTGCAAGTAGCTGTTCTTTTAGAACAAAGTGTTGGTTACAGGTATCCACGAGCGGATGAGTCCAGTTACCAGACGGACTGCATGCCGATTTGTGACTTTTTATCAGATTGAAGTAGATACCACATACAACCAGGTGGACTGCAAACGAGCTGAAATCCACCTGATGGTAAGTGGACACTGCCGCCTATTGACATCTGTAAGCAATTACATTTAGAACAAAGGTTCTATCTGCAGTCGACCACAGATGCGTTTCTACTCCCGGAGGCTGAGATGATCGCATCATATATAAGTGGGCAACCACACCCTTCCAACGAAACGCAAGAACTGTTTTACATTAAAAATAGGTGAGGCAGTGCTCCTCGGTCTAACTACACTGGTTCTACCATCTTGTAAACATTGTTGACAATGGAGTAACAAAGTTAAGAATTATAAACGTCTTTTTTACACTTAGTAAATTATGGCACAAACTAAAAATGTTTTTTAAATGTTACGACTGTTTTGCTCACAAGCGTATTGATTTAACCAATATCGTAATTTGTGAAGTGCCAGCAAGTGCTCGATTTCATTTTTGGATGTAAATACATGAAAAGCCCGATAAAAAATGTGATGAAAATAATGTTTGTGCCTGTAAAACTTTCAGTTGGATGCGCGGGAGTGTGAAATTCTGACACGTCTGATTAGCCGCCTGAAATGACAGCAGGGACAGTTTATCAGCCTCTCAGTTTAAAGTTTTTTAAAAAGCTTTCCTAGCATTTAATTTTTTTAACTAACCTTAACGTAAGCTGATCCATTCCTGTGTCGTCTTTTGTATTACGTCTTTTGTCATCATTATGTGATACTTTTTTTATAATATGGAAATAGCAAACGAGCATGCAGTCCACCTGATAGTAAGTGGCCACTGCCGCCCATGGACCTCTGTGATCAACTACAGATAAATTCAGATTCTTCCCGGTTAGTCCCATATGTGTGTATGTTGTTACACATGAGGACTAATTTGGAATGCAATTGATAAGTATATCTTCCTCACCACACCCTTCAGACCAGAATACAGCAATGCATAACACTGCTGATATTAGGCAGAAATCGGTACGCCGTGTTGCTTCCGAAGACGTACTACAAAGAGTTCTACCACCTTCAAGTCTACCAATACGCACTTGGTCAGCAAGTTCAACTCTTGTTCTGAAAAGAGAACCGTGCCCATCAGTGGAACATGTAAGTATGAGCTATTCACATGCGGGTTATATATTACGACTTAACTACTACGTCGACTACGCTCAAAGCATATCCATCAACTCAATATCTGTGTAAATCGTGACAAATTCAAGTAACGACTGGCCAAAAGGCTGAATGGGATATTAGGAGGGAATTTCCATAGCTTTTTAGTTAAGTGTCATCTTTCCTGTTCCCTTTTTAGTGGCCCCTAGTGGTTTTGGATTGTGACAGATCTTCGGTCGCGAGGTGTGTTATGTATGTTTAGGAAAAAGTGTGATGAGAGTGTTGATAGCATGTTTTCAAGTTAAAATTCTAAGGATCTAGAAAAATACACTAAAGAATTAAAGTGGTAGACCTATTCGTAGTTCGACTCCGAATGCTACCCCTATTTTTGCCGTAATACAGATTGAAGTGCTATTGTGTTGCGTTGTGCTCATCATTTTCGCCCTTAGGAATAGGGACCTCAGGTAGGATCTGGGGTCGATTATAATTTTCTAGCAGGTAGCAGTTGCCACTTACAATCAGATGGACCGCGTGCTCGTTTGCTACTTATATAATTCTACATAAATAAGTAAATTATTGTAATTGCATGAATTGATAAAAAATCATAACAAAATTTAGCTTTATAGCTTTATAGCAATAGCTTTACCGCGGCAGTCCCCGAGTGCGAGTATTTTTCCGGCTCATATCAGGCAGCCATCTTAGTCCTCGGGAGTAGTAACGCTGTGATTGACTTCAGAGAGAATTCCTGTTCCATACAAAGTTGCTTAAAGATATCTATAAGCCATGAATATTTATCATCAAGTGAACTGCATGCTCGTTTGCTACTTCAATCTGATAAAATTAAGATATATATTTTACTGAAAAAAATCTTTATCTGAAAAAACAAAGATATTTTACAAATCTTATGCGTTTATAATCGTCTTTTGAGAAGACGATTATAAATGTAAACGAAATACGTCATCTATTCGTCATGTCATGCGCATACACGATCATTTTTATCGTTCACAATTCCAGTCTTTTAATGGTGCAAATCTTATATATTTTTAACTGTCTTCTCCAAGGATGTGTTGGTTAGGTCAAATATCACATCACGATTTTTTAGATCATTATTTTTTAAGGATATAGTTTTCATTTTTTTATATGGTAATGGAACTCAAAATTCAAAAAAACGGTTGACGTAACGCACCCACATTCCGCGGCCAAATCTGTGGTTTTGACAACGGACGCGCAGACATTATCGAATTTGCATATCAAAGGGCTT
Organism: Cecropterus confusis; assembly: GCA_018251515.1. NCBI lineage: Eukaryota > Metazoa > Arthropoda > Insecta > Lepidoptera > Hesperiidae > Cecropterus > Cecropterus confusis. The sequence goes on along the minus strand of DWTU01001325.1, from coordinate 15 downwards.
AATATGTAATACGAC
>DWTU01001324.1:0-13541 GCA_018251515.1 Cecropterus confusis | reverse complement strand
TCTCCTCCCGCGACCCCTCCTGGCTGCAGAGGCCAGAAAACTCCGTCCCCCGCAGCCCTCGGACGCATCCAGAGCGGACCCACGCCTAGCCCACTTGGAGCGTCCCCTCCTGGGATCCCTCTTGGCTTCACCATGGTGATCCAAGCCACATTTATGGAGCTCTCTCACCACGACAAGGTGGAGATCCGTTCGAGGGGGAACACATTTTATCCCTATGCTAAGGTTACACTTATAGAAGACTTCTGTCTCATTGAGGTAGGAAGTCTGAATGCATACTACTCATAGATAATTTTTATTTTGTTGACGAATTCTGATATGTTGACCCGCATGCCCAGATTAGTTGCCCAGTTGCAACTTTCATGTACGCTTAACTTGTGCTTCAGTTTATGTTGGCATTAAGTAAGTAATTCGATAGCTTGCCGTATATTGTTGGTCTTGAATAGGACTACTCTCTTCACGTGATGTTGTAGGAGGCGACTAAGGGACAAAGTCCCGGATGTCGGCAACGGCGTTTTTCTTAATATCACCAATACGCATGAAACACTTGGTCCATGTCCAAGACTGTTCTAGACTGATGGATGGCACCACTTACAAACTTTTACATGAATTAAAAGCATACAGAACACTTTGTATAACTTTGTTACCACAATGTCAAATAAGACGTATAATGAACCTGCTATTCATAGATTTGACTGATATCACAGATTTTCGACATCAAAAAATTATGCTGCTAGAGCAATTATTTACGAGTCGCAAAGCGAAGCCGCAGGTAAGATTGGCAGCGGTTTACTTGCACTAATAATACAACAATTTGTTAATTACCCGACTGCGTCAGAAGGAGTGTATTTCGAGTAATGTATTTCGAGTGTATGTATGTATGTTTGTATGTATGTCCATTTCTTTGGCACGCGCTACAGCCTAAACGGTTTGATGTATGAAATATCATTACAGTCGTCTCGGTTTGTACAGTGACATAGGCTTTATATTTTTTAAAGTTGGTCCCTTGTAAATAAAGGACATAGGGCGGAGAAGGGACGACTTTTTACTATTAAGACAATATGGGTAACAAATAAAAGCTAGTAAATAGAACAATTAAAAAAAAACTTTTACTTTACTATTTTGACAAAAAAACATACAAGCGTTAAATGAAATATCATTATAAACAAAATTTTCTTTTTAAACTTTTAAATGTTTTAACGATGTTACTAATTTTACAGTTGCGTTCTTCATGATTCTTTTCAAGATAAAAGAAATATGTAAATTTAATTTCTATTATACAAATAACTAAATTTCGATAATCGGTTCCACTAAATCGTTAATACATTAGCAATGAAGAAAATATCATCTCATAAATAACGGGATCTCAGTACCACTAATAGTTTTGTGCCTGGTGACACCGTTTCGACGTACAAAACGTTTATGTCCGCCACCGGACGACGCCGGGCCATTTGTTAAGTATTCAATACAGCGCTCGCCCCATTGACTATGTCGTTTGTCATTTTGACGCCTTCCTTGCGTTTATATCGGACACATTCAACTTTTGTGAAAATTGGTAGGAAAGGTTAATATAAATCATAAGAGGATATATATATTTTCTACGCCTTATGTTTTATGTAGCAGTCATGTACACCACAGAATAGACATCTATAAGCAACTTCATATAAAACAGGGATTCTATCCGAAGTAGCTCACAGATGTGTTGCTACTGCCCAGGACTGAAATGTTCGCCTCATATATAAGTGAACCGACAACCCCTTCCATCGAAACGCAAGAACTGCTTCACGTCAGAAATAGGTATGACGATGGTACCTCCTCGGTCGAAATACGCTAATTGAACAATCCTTTAAATGTTTATCTCTTATATACTTGTGTGAATGTTGCTTTATGAAATGTTAATTTAAATAAATTTCTGTTTCACTTATTTATACTTATGAAACGCATTTTTACTTATTTTAATAATCATTGGAAAAAAATAATGAGTACAAAAAATAATCTTTGCTTATTTATTTTATCACAAAATGTCAAATGCGTTATTCGTTAATTTTTACTCCAGCAATAAGCAAGTACCATTGCATTGCAAATTTTGAAATAGGCTATAAGGCGCCACCCCGCTCCCCCCAGTAGACTGTTAAACAATATAACTGAAACAAATGAGAAGAAAATAACATCAAAATCAATCTTTTTTTCATTAATATTAAATACGTAAGCGTTGTTACAAGTAATACAGAAACGCAATACGTAACAACTAATTGAAAATGTTCGCCAATATGGACGAGAACGGGGCATGAGTCGGGACCGGGGAGGGACTACCACATTCTGCCCGTTCGTCTAGTTTGCTTGTTCGAGAAATAGCAACAAATTTACCCATTCGTTTTAGTGCTTCTGACATAAGTATTGGATCAAACTTTATTATAAATGTATTGTTTTAAGAAAAAACAAGAATGGAACCTTTACAAAAAGGGAAACAGGGCCTAGGTTGATCTTAAACTGATCTTTATACTCTAGATGGTATAAAAAAGGACCTAATATCTAAGCGTGCAGCAGCTTAATTGCAATACGTAATAAGGTCCAGTGACTGAAAAAAATACTGATTAGTAAAATTTCATAATTAGCTTTTAGCACTGACAATCAGTATAAAACTACGATTTGTTTCGTTTAAAACTTAAAAATAAGTTACTTACCTTAACTTATATTCATTTCCTAATACTTTATAACGGCCACGACAATAATTTATATGAATCTCTGTTTCATTATTCGAAAGCCACGAACTAAATTTTAGTAAAAAATTATAGCTTTTTAAAGATGTGATTTTTCTGGAATATAATGCCAACAATAATGCACTTCAATTATGGACCTTATTTAGAGCGCTAGTGCTCGATAAAGAGAATAGACAAGCTGTTAAAAAACTTTTTTTGTTAGTAACTGGCCATTGGTACTTCGAATTAATTTGCTTTTCATATTGTCTTACAAATTAACACTATTTTACCAATTATACGGATATCTAAAAAGCCGGCTCTTATTAGATGCAATTACTTTATAGCTTTCAGGGACAATCATTTATACTTCTATTTTGTGTGTCCTCTACTTACCACTAATCTCGCTCAAAAAATATATTTTTAGTTTCTTCCTTTTTTTCGAGCTGAGATGTAGGTATTTAACACATAAATAACGTACATGGCTAAGCATCGCGTGACGCAGGTCTGACGTGCAAAACGTTTGTCCGCGGCCGGAATAAGCCGAACCATTTGTTAAGTATTCAAAGCTGTGCTCACCCCGCTATTTATCTCGCGTCCATTGAATGCCGCCTATCAATTCAACGCCTTCCTAGGTCCAGCCAATTGTTCCGATCTGTCACACCTTAATACGTTAATCGTGCTACCTTTTATTGTTATGGGTTATGTATGTACTATTTTTGTTTAAAAACCCAGATACGAATTTTTACACTAGGTACTAGTCACTTATAATTGACAGATTTTCTTTCAGAATAATATTCTCAGTGCTCACCTACACTAACTTCAGTAGTTTCAACTGTGGATTGATTTTTGGGTAGGTCAGTCAGTCACCTTCTTCTTTTATGTATATAAATTATAAATTTACGTAATAATATACCTAATACAGACGAGTAGACAAAATGACAAATTATAACATGGAACTTAGATTTTTGTTTGAGTTAATGGCATCCGTATTAAAAACACCCTAAGAGCTGTATTATACTGAATTTAGACGATCAAAATGAGTCTAAAACGCACTAATATTAACCTAAAGCAGATATAGACTTATAGCATATCTATGGAAATTGTAATAGGAGAACTTCTGACTGATAGTTTTTAACTTTATTCATTGGCAATATTTTCAATTATTTTAAGAGCACTACACCTCAAATTCTATAGCATAGAGTAAATATAAAATGTATATCTACTTGTTCTACGCAATACAATTTCAAGTAAAGTGCTCTTAAAGTACTTTGAAAACTTTTCATCGATATGAATGAATATAATTGGAAATATCTGTGTGGAACTGTGTGGAATAAAATCATGTATTGCGCTCCTATATATATTTATATACACATATATGTTTATATATATTATACATCTTGTCACCTTGCAGGTATTAACCTAGTTTTTAAAAAGATTTTTAAGGCAAATTTTTAACCAGAACAGTATCGATCAGCATTGTTGCCTCAACGTAAAATAAATATGGCGTGATGTCGCTGTTGTCGAACTCCGAAATAATCGATCCTGTTGGAGTAAAATATTATATATTTTTACTTAATAAAACCCAGCCAAGTGCGAGTTGGACTCGCGCACGAAAGGTTTCGTACATTATTTTATTATTATTATTTATACATTATCAGTAAATTATTTTTTATCAGAAAATACAGTCGACTTAAATGCTACGAAAAAAGTGAAAAACGACTTCGGGACTATGGACTAAATCAACGTATATTTAAACTATTTTTTACTTTTTTGTAGTATTAGTTTTATGAAAATTGGATTGGCAAAAGCTGAGTTACTTCAAATGAATATAAATAAGTACCTATACAATTTGAGGGTATTCCTCGATTTTCCCGGTGTAATGTTTGACTCCAGGGTTTGATGATGTCATTGCAATAAACTCGCGTATAAGTACAATACTGATTTAATTGCAAAAATTAAAAAAAATAGTAAATAAGAATATGGGTCTGTTCGTTTCGGCTTGCGGATGGTTCAGCCCGCGCAGACTGGTTAGCGGTGGGACGAAGCGTCACCAATCCCGCTACCACAATTAAAAATGCATACAAAAATAAACCTCGCTCTAATCAAACAGACAATTTTATAAATCCTAATGAGTGCGTCGCTAATCTAGTGCATTTACAGCACTCGCCACTCAGTAAGCAGGACTCAGGAGCTACGCGTGCCGCAAACCGACGCTACGTTCTGGAACCCACCTTCACCTCTACCAGCCGTACTCGTCCATCCATACCTGGAAATACTCCAGTGATAAGTTCCTTCAGCCATGAGTTACGGGGTGAGTTTGGGTCTACCACTAAGACGAGGTCACCCTCTTGCAGCGGTTTACGGTCCTCCTATCACGGGCCTCCTTCTTCTAGGTAAGAGATATGGCAAAATTTCTTTTACCCCCCTATGCCCAAGCATGTCGGCTAAACGTTGACTGGTCCGCCAATGACTTTGGAAACACATGTCAGAGCTGTCGAATGCTACGATTACTGCCAAATTAGATGTAGTACTTTCAGCGCGCTCTATCGTCTTCACGCTTACTTCTCTGTCGGGATGGCCTTTTAATCTGTTAATAAATTTGAAAAAAGTAGCCGTAGTTCTCATAATTCACAGCCAAGAAGAAAACCAGATCCACTTAGGATCTGGTACTGGTAAGTTAGAAGATACATTATGCGCGACTGCTCCTAATTCCAAAAATTTACAAAAATAGCAAAAAACAATATGGGTCCGTTCGTATCGGCTCGCGGATGCCGGCAGACTCGTCAGCGGTGGGACGAAACGTCACCTATCCTGCTAGAAAAATTAAAAATGTATACAAAAATGAACTTTTTTCTAATCAAATAGCCAATTTTATAAATATTAATGAGCGCGACTCTAATACCCGGGATCCCATTATCAGATCGTGACTTATGTCACTAGGGGACCAAACGGCTAGTATACCCTACCGAATACAAGAAAAATTTTTGAAATCTGTCTACAGTTGATGGAGTAATCGGTGTACATACATAAAAAAAAACAACTGAATTGATAACCTCCTCCTTTCTGAACTCGGTTAATTAAAAAGGGTAATATGGAGCAGGAAGTAGGTACTCATGTCAAATTTAAAATACATTCCTTTATTGGAAAGCGCTTAACATGTCTTGTGATGTATGTGTATTAGTTTAATAATATTTTTATATTTAAGTTGCCGAATGCTTAAAACTTGAACTGTGCTTGTACTAACACAATGACGTATGTGGTGCATAGACCTATAAAAGATATTGGTAACATTCCATCGACGGGAATTGCACGGAAGATGCAATATTTGAACGGCCGGAGCTCGAAGAATTCCAGGGCACATTCGATTTCTTCACGTAATGCCTCATCTGTAGAATGTAATATAATTACGTATGTAGAAAAATGTTCTCAAAGTTACAAATACATATAATATCCTATACGTCCATCGACCATCGATTTTGAGGAACATTGCTAGAGTCAAGCCTCTTCTAATTACCGCTACTGCAACCATTTAGTCTGTTCTCCCAAAATGTCCTAATATATTTTGGTTATCAGGGCTTACTCGAAGACCCTTATTCGGAAAACGACACGTTGGAAACTTTTTTCAAATGGTTATCAGTCAGTATAAGTGTGGACGACTAGTTACCAATTATCTTCTAATTTACTGATTAGAAGCGTTTATCATCATTATATGTGCACCAATGACTGACGAATATTTCTCATGAGTAGGAGTAGCAGTTTGGTGTTCACTTTAGTCTCAAATATGTAAGATGTAATTATATGATTTAAATGAACTAGATTATACCTAGTTTTTCAATATTACATTGTTTCAGCTGCGCGGTAACCAGATGTCACGGTAATCATTTTCATCATCTACACCAGCCTCGATGTGACAATATGTGTATGGATGATTATCATTATTAGTTAAGATATAGAAATTCTACCTTTACACGTTACAAGTTGCGTCGATAAATATTTTGTTATGTCATTTATTTCTTGTATTGTCAATTCCACAAGTACAGATGAAGCAATCATAATTATCATGTTATTAAAAAATCCACCAAATGCAAAAAATGCTGCCAGGTATGTCTAAAAATCAAAATATTAACTAATTAATTTGTATTCAATAGAAACAATATTGCTATCAATCTATACGGAGCTATGCTAATAATCTTTTTTTTTTCATCGGACTAAAGTAGCAAACGAGGATGCAGTCCACCTGATGGTAAGTGGTTACTGCCGCCCACGGTCAACTGTAAGCAACTCCATATAGAACAGGGGTCCTCTCTGAAGTCGAACACAGATGCGTTGCTACTTCCGAGGACTAAGATGGTCGCCTCATATACAAGTGAGCCGGTAACTACACTCTTCCACCGAAACGCAAGAAATGCTTGAAGTCAGAAACAGGTGTGTCTAAATGCATAATCAGAACCATGAAACAAACATAATGTATATACTTATTCTGATGGTATCATTACTGAAATTTTGAATAATTTTGGTATACTCAATTTTTTTTTTATATTATGGAAGCAGCAAAGTATAAATAAATAAATGGCGACCTTTATAATTAGAATCCTCCATATGTATATATATATGGTTATACACAAGTCATTTACATTAGCACGAGAATGTTAAACTTTCAAATTTACATACCTCATGGAACCAACTCTCGATTAGCCTATACATATTTATTATTACTTTTAAAAAGTTAAATAAAATCAGGACCGCCATCTGAAATGAAGTTATTTTTTTTACTGTCGAATATTTACTTACTTCTACAAAAATATTGTTCTCGCTTATATTTTATAATTGAAATTTAGCTACCAATATTTGCATCGCCGAATTACTATCATGGAATGCGTTGAGTACATCATTATATACATGTACGACTTTTCTCAAATTTTCAATTTTTTTCACGACCGTATTGTCGAGTCTTTTTAAATTCTTGTGAAGTGCTTTAACTCGGAGGTACACAATATCCAATGTCATTAACATAGGAACATAATTTATGGATGTAGACAACCCTAATAAAAGTAATGTGATCGATTCATTTAGATTTGTCTCATGGGCTATTTGCCTATAAATAAATGCACTCTTAAAGGTTATTGACAAAACAATTACAAAATAGGTTCGTAGAGATACAAAAGAGTCGCGATAGCCAAAGAAATCGTCGATGTCACCGACTGTAGCATAAAACTGCACATAGTAACGTTGTCCGCTTACAAATGATATGAGGAAAGTTAAATAAAATTCACAAGCAAAAAGCATAAAACTGAATGTTGCTAAATTTGTCGTCGGGCATAATAACATAAGTAAGGGAATTACTAAAGTAAAACTAAGACAATACAGACGTAATAAGAAATTGACGTAATTAGAACGTCTAGTGCTATAGAAACGTCCCAATATTAAACAACACATCATAACACTTTGAACAGATGACTTAGACGTAAAGCGTGGAAACACTTCTCTAAAGCGATCCATTGCGTCGAAAAATTTACGTGAAAATCGTTCGAAACACGAAACCATAATGTAAGAATTAGAGCTTTCCACCTTATACTGCGAGGTACGCTATCGACATATAATATCAGAACAATTTATTGATAATATCTCTAAATGTACTTATTAGTTGTTTTTACGTCGTTTGATTGAAATCCGAAACAATTTAACATTATCGATTGCCATATATTAAAGCACGGTATTTTCTATAATTTTAAGGACCATCTTTTAATATAAAATTTACGATTATATGCGTAGCACTGTATTGAATGATGCAAATCCCGTCAGTGAAATAACAAAACATGTCATGCTCCCGTGGTTTTTATTGTTTAAACAGCTTAACCTATAGAATACTAGCTGAATACCGTGCTTCGCTACATGATATAAAAATAATCACCATCTTTAAAAAGTGCAAAATTTCGAAATCAAAAGTAGCATAAGTTAACAAGATAAATAAGCAATATCCATGCAAAATAACATGTAACTCGGACCAGTGGTTCTTGCGTGATTGAGTAACGAACAGATACACACCATCACATTTTTATACATTACTGTAGATGAATCAATAACCGATCTTGGATAATTTACATAATCGATATATTTAATGATATAGTTGCTAATACCGATATTCGATTACTGGTTCGTAACTAATTTGTATTCTACTTAGCTCACTCGTATGTTAAGTAGGACGCAGTTGCAGAAGTTGGAATACCCCAACTACGGCTCGAGATGTCATGTGTGCGTTCTGCTTGTACATTTAATGAGGGACACCAATGAGAAGAACTCCTCCTTCTTGGGATGTGGCTGGCGTTTACAGCAGCGCCGGCCGACGATACCAGGCTGAGAATGTAATTCTAACACTTTCTTATGATTCGGCGGCGAGTGGCGGGAAGGAATGTCGCGGAGTTTTAGTCGGTAAGAGTTCGAACTCTTACGTTATGTTGACATAACCCTTACGCTCCCCCAGTGAAAGGTGATCCATGAGGATTTCATCGCGTTCCAAAAAAAACATATTCTATAAATATGACAATGGACATATATGATCAGAAATAAAAAAAAAAACTACAATTGCAATCCACAATGGAAATCCACATAATTTTAAGATCGTTATAAATGTTTCTGAAATATTGAATTGTAAAAATAAACTTAATTCATATCATATGGAAATTAACCATTTTTGCAAATGAATGCTTAAACTAATGTTATTATTAACGCAACAAAAGTGATTTACTTTGCATAAAATGTTAAACACCAAAAAACCCGCCGCTGACTGATTAAATAGGTTATTTTTTGCTTTTTTAATCTTTTATTTAATTTATGCATATATTTTCACCTAAACAGTGACGTAAAAGTATTTACATATATTACTTGTAGTATATTAGTAAAATATACATATTTTTGGAATGTTCTATTTACTAGCTTTCATTTAATATCCATATTATCACGATAATAAACAAGTCCCCCCCCTTTTTCAATTTATAATTTATAAGCAACATTTTTAAATATTATATAGCCTACTGTTACTCTGCAAACTAAAACGATTCTAACGATATGTAAAATGTCATAATCCATCAAGCCGTTTGGGCTGTAGAGCGTGCCAAAGAAAAGCCATACGTACACACATACGCTCGAAAAATATTTCCCTCTTTCTGACGCAGTCGGGTAAAAAGATGTTATTGTGTTTCATTGTAAGAAATACATTTAAATTGAAAAAAAAAAGTTCAACAATACAAATTTTGTTACAAAAAAGTGAAAAAAACATATGGACTTAAAAAAAACTGTAATGTCCTTTAGATACGACTGCGGAGACAACAAGTTAAGAGGGTATTCTAGTTTTAAGTTTAAGAAAAAACGATGCATATATTTTTTTGCATATTTTTAAAGTTTAGACCACGTGCAACAGGCGGACCGCTATGCGGGTACGGACCGCGGAAGGTTTCGACCTTCCGCGGTCCGTACCCGAGGTTCGCTCGGACCGCCAAATATTATCTAATATACATACTTGCATCATATTTTCACAAAGCGGCCGCTCCAGGCGCCATACGTGTTTGTACTTTCTTTTATGGTCACAAAATTGCAGAGACACAAATATGAAAAAAAAATCTACATTTCAGAATGATCCATAATTGATATTCGCTTCCAGGCGCCATATTCCGGCGACCTTGATTTTGGACGTAACATTGTAGAGATTAAAATTATCTAGACTTTAAGGGGGAATCATAATTGAATTTTGTTCTTGCTTCGAGTCGGCATTGTACGTGGACTTTTTCCGAACTTTTCAACAATATCCGGACTCCACTAAAAACTACTTGCCAACCCTTGGTTTAGCATATTTTGTTAGATTACAACGACGGAACTTTGTCCTACAAGTTTCTTATAATTTTACCAAATCAATACTGATAGTGCCTACAGTTGGAATTTTATCTAATAACACGTTATTGAAAAACCAACTGCAAATATAGAAGTACGCCGAGTGGCGGAGTGATATCAACGAAGATGGAAAATGGAAAAAATGAAAGATGCTTTCGTGACATTCCAATTTAGTCCTTAGGGGTAGAAACGCATCTATAGCCGACCTCGGTTTATATCATTACTAATTGTGACCGACTATAGAAACCATTCATGAGCAGGTTTCGAGATACTATCCATAAATTGTCTTGATGTTAAATGTCGATATTGTAGCTCGTAGTACAAGGTGGAAAGTATAAAGTAGTTTTTAGTAAATATTTCGATGCAATGGATCATGTTTGATAAATGTTCGCGTACATCTAAATCAGCTGTCCAAAATATCATGATGATTTATTTGATATTGGGACATTTCTATAGCGCTAGACGTTCTTTTTATGTCAATTACAACTTTGTTGTGCCAGTTTAATTGTAATAGTTTCCACCTTAGTAATGTTACTTTTTCCAACAAAAAATTTAACATCATTAGCATTCATTCCTTTTAATTGCGAAATTTATTTAAATTTTTTCATATCATTTGTAAACGGACAGAGATACTATTCTAAGTTTTAAGTTTAAGAAACTTAGTATTGGATTGTTGGTTACAAAAAAAATTAAATGCCCAAAACCAAGAATTTATTTTTTCCACCTTACACCACGTGGTACTAACATACAATATCAAAACAATTAATTGATAATATCTATGAACGTGCTGATTAATGGTTTTTACAGCGTTAGATTGAAATCCAAAACGCTTGAATTTTTATCGTCACATACAAGAAATTTTTATTTATTAGTATTATTTATCTAATATTACATAAGTATATATTGTCTTGTGTTTTCTCAAGGCTCACTCACAAATCAATTAAAACGACGACAAAATTGCATTGATTGGTTTTTGAATTGCTTCCGCATCCACCGTATCTCTAGATCTGGCCCCCAGAAACTTTCCTGTTCTTAGACTTCAAGTGACTGCTTGGTGGTAAGAAATTTAAAGCCGATAAAGAGGTAATCGCTGAAATTGAGGCCTATTCCGAGGCTAAAGAAAAATCGTACTCTAATAATGTTTTAAAAATTTCTAAGTTAACTTTTCAGTCTAATTATTACTGCTTGAATAGTTCTCAAAAGTATTCTTAAACTGAAATGACGAGCAAATAGTTGTTATAATAAGCCGTGCAGTGCAACCCAAAAACAAACTCGATGATTACGACATTACCACGTTGCTAGCTGTTTTGCCCAACCGCGAACTTCCAAGGCCTGATAAAAAGAAGCGAAAAGCGGCAAACATTGTAGTTATTTTAAACATGTTGATAGATTAACTTTAATTATTTGTATTGAAATAAATTTTAATCCAAAAGTATTTAAAAATAACCTTTTATTTCGGTTGGGTGGACACAAATGTATGTGAACGAATAATGTAACATAATTTGAATTATAAATACAAACGTTAATTCAACTTTTAACATAAATCTAACAATTAATGTAAATCTAAGCCTAAGCCACAATTTACAACACTTTTAAAATTTATATGAAATAGACGCACCCGATCGCATGGCGCTGCCGCGCCCTGCTTGCTTAGTTCTATGTTTTCTATCATGTTCTAACAAAGCCTACTCATCCTATATAAAAATTAAAGCTAAATCCAATCCTAAGCCATAACACAGGTTCCTCCTTATCATCATCATCAGCATTTAGGTGCATTCAAAGTAAAATTACTCATCATATGACTTTCCTCAAGAACCCATTATGTAAGCAACAAATACCACTCATATGGTTTAAGCAGGACATTTGCAAAATCATGGATGAGTTCAAATTCAAATTGTTTATTGCAAGAACATAGTATTTCACAAGGGTCTTAGATTCATGTCGAGTACATTATGTTCTACCACACTGGGTGTGCAAAATTTAAATTAATCATAGCAATAATAGCAGCTTACATTATATTAAAACTAATATTATTAAATGTCACGTATTAAATGTCAAATCAAATGCACTCATTCTAAAATTGTCAAAAATCCTATAATTAATAATGATAAGTTAAGTTGAACAGATGTCTTAGATTGAACTAATGTAGTATCTGTTTTGAGTGCTTATCTCACTCTGTTATTGCTAGTGAGATTATCTGTTTTGAGTGCTTATCTCACTCTGTGATTGCTAGTAAAGTGGGAGATTTATTTTATAATTTGTTTTTTTTTTTATTATTATTATTATTAATAAAAAGTTTTGTCGATATGTTACAAGGTTGTACTGTGTACATAGAGTTACATTTTATATGCGTGTATAATTTTTATTCAGCTGTCCATCTGTAGTGTATGTATCTTCAAGATGTCACTTATACAGTCCCATTTTAAAATTATTAAATATATTATTAAGTATAGATGTATGGAATTCGCTAAACGTTGACTGACAAACAAGCCGAGACTCAAAATAAATACGACAGGTGGCGCTTCACTCGCCGTGTTCGTAATTATGTTTGCCTACCTCTTGAGAATGCAGAGAACAGTTGTAGGGCAGCTACTTAGCGACGCCAATGTAAAAACGTCTGGTGTGTTTGTCTTGTTCCTATTTTATATTGATATACACAGTTTTCGATTAATTATTTTTCAAAAATAAACGCTTTAAGATTGTCTTTGTGAAATATAAATAGTCAACAAATATCCCATCTAATGGCAAGTGGCCACTGTTAATGGATATGTATAATTTTTAGTATATAAACATAAATATAAACATAAACGCTTTCTACACTCATAGTCTCACAGTAGGACTTTCTCCTGTGTCGTGATTGCACAAAGACGAATACACAAAAATCCAGACCCAGAACAGAAATCTAAACTCATCATTCGGATGTCTGTCTGGCCGGCAATCGAAGCCGGGACCCCCTGCATG
>DWTU01001323.1:0-13543 GCA_018251515.1 Cecropterus confusis | reverse complement strand
CGCAAGAATTGCTTCACGTTAGAAATAGGTGTGGCGGTGATAATGCCCCCGTCGAACTACACTGGTCCTACCACCTGGTAAATCTTTCAGAATGGAAAAAAGGGGTAAAAGTTAGTTCGCTCGCTAAATGCGGCTGTAATCCTTTTTATATCCCACACCAGGGCACGAGGCTCTCTTCATAAATGGAATAGGTCTGATTATCTTTCACCATATTGCTAACAATGTGGTTTTAAGGGTGAAAGGTTTACTATGTGCTATGAAATGGTAACAACTCACCGATGACACCGTAACATACTCTTTGGGCGTCCTTAAAATTATAATTATAGATATCTTCCTACAAACTAAGTAGGAACGAATTCATTGCGGCAAACAAATACAAGGTATTTTTTTTTACTAATTTGAACTATTTTGTTCTTCATGATTTCAAAAGCCCTTTACCTAATATTGCTATTTCAACCCGCTTCACATTGAAATCAGAATTTTAAAGCAACAAAAAATATTTAAAAATAAACTCGTCGATGGTTTAAAGTCGATAGAGATGAAATCATTAATTAGATTAACTGCTAAAACGCAGCTTATATTTGGTCCATTCTATACTTAATTTAATCATTTTATCAATTTGAAATGTAACATATGACATGATATTACATTACTAGAAACGAATCACAGCGGATTAATCATGCATCTCGTAACAAATAACAGCTCATCGGCAAAAAAATGAAGAACTTAAAGAAGCGGACGTCGAATAAATCAGAGCTTAAAATATTCACTATTGAATCTTAGCAGTAAATCAGACCACAGCACCCCGGAGAGCTCCCATTACCATTCACACCGCCCTTTCTAATCCCAACGGATTACAACCTCTAGACGGCCCGGGAATAATTACTTACCCACTCATCTCTGCACTCGACCAAATAAAAGCAGGATAAAGGGTTATCAAAGGATCGCCAAATTAAACAATGTATAAGTAATGATTCGATTCCATTATAATTTTATCGGTGTTTTATAGCGATAGGGTTTGCGAAATCGGCGGGCTGTTTCGTTGGGCAATTGGAACAGTTAGCAACTTGTTAAGGATCGATATCATTAACTTATTGGCATGCCCTTTTTACTCTGTGAAACAGATAAAATTAGGTCTAAATGGTATTTTGATGCCATTATGTATATAAATGTAATAATAGAGTAATAATAAATGGACTTAATGTTCATTTGATTACGTACAAACTATTTTTTTTTTATATTGCGACCCTAATGGGGCTAAATAGTAATCAAATGTTTAAATTATTTTATATTAAAGCCTGCGCGTAGGAAGTTGCGGAAAATAGCTAGTAGATAAAATAATACTCGCTTACTAATGACTAGGAAACGGAAATCCATAAGACAATTAAGGGAAGAATAGAAATTTGTTAGTGATTGCTCCTCATCACTAAAATATCTTCAACATAGTTTGGCGTAACCCTGCAATACATTTGAATTATCCAACAACGAGGCATTTTATTGAAATATTTCCTTTATTAAAAACAAGGAACCCCAATTATAGCTGTAGAGGGAATTCGTGACGAGTGGCAATTGGAAACTGTACTGACAGGGTGATTAATCGCGAGCCCTACTTAACCCCACCACTGTTCAGACATTCTGCCATCAGTCAATTCATTAAGCTAACAAAGTACCACCGGTAATTACTCCAAAGCGAACTCAACGCCACCATACAACTTAGGATCTGAACACACTAATTCACTTATTTCCTATTTGCTTTTCCTACTACTTTATACAAAAGCAACACAATTTAACCTTTTAAATGTAACAAAAGTTGTTCTTATCGTTCTAATCTCATTTAACCTTAGGTCAAAATTACTTCAAGTGAAGTTAAGTGAAGTGTTTTAAGAAACTAAATCTTAATTTAATTAGTAGTTTCTGAAAGACGAGAGACAACTTACGGGTTGTCATTTTTTTCAATTCATTTTGACTATCAAATTCTAGATTTCATTTTAAATTATAGATATATTTTACCTGCCTCCCAAAAGAAACAGGTTATATTTAGTCACGTATTTATTTAATTTTTAGCAGTCGATGCTGATATTGGACATAGTTTACGTTTCTTAAATCGTACGATTATTAAACCAACATTTATTGAAATTAATTTTTACTTTGTAGTTACACAGAAGTCAGTTTTTTTATAATATATTTGTTTATGTATGTACACCGGTTACTCCAAGGTTTCTAATCACAAATAAATAACTGCTTTGATTTACAAAATAGTGACTGCAAGTGACATTAATTTACCATCAGCGACATTGAAGTCCCGATTTACACAATTTGAAAACTTTCCTAATGTGTACCCAATAATTGAACATCAAGGTGAAACCGTCGGACAATTTTAAATTAACTGGCGTCAGTAACAATCATCAATTTGAGTGAAGAAGTCTAATTAAGGAAGCCCTTACAAGTTACGTCCATAAATCTGAACAGGAAACAATACAGGCTATCCATTACGTGGGCAAATGTTTCACGGAATATTCCAATAAGGAAAGTTCGAGGGGTGTCCGACACGACAAATATAGTTTTTCAATGATGGCGTACTTTCAAATTTGTTACAGGAACTCGCCGTGGAAGTTGCCTGACATAAATCACTTTTAAGTTACGGTATTAAATGCGTTATTTTGCTCATAAACTTACATTCGACGCGGTGAAATAAATGGGTGTTCACTAACTGGTTCCTGTGAGAGGGTATTATGAAAACTTGATAGATACTTATATGTTAATGTTTGCTGGGATATTGGGCATTCATTTTTCATTGTCAATTACGATTCGATATAAATAATTTTTGACTCACTACGTATACGTGCGTTGCTTACTTTGTCCATTTCACACAGTATATTAAATAAATAAATGTTAAAATAAACTATACATTGAAATACATACAGTACATTCAATACGTCTGTATTATTAAAATGCATCTCTGCAAATTAGTAATTTTCACAGAGCGGAAATAAACAGGGGACTGTCCAGAAAATGCAACAGTGCGTGAGCTGATTCTTTTGAAGGTTTTTACAAGTTTTTGTAACAATTAAATCGTAACTATAATCATAATTAAATAGTAATACTTCAGAATTATACCTACAAACAAAGTTTGCTTTATAGAAAACGATATAGAAACAACGAGAACATACTTTCCAATTAAAATTTTAGACAAATAGCGAAATCGAATTTATTTTAATACAACAGACATCACTATTTGAATATTTTGATTTAAACCGAATACATTCTGTTATACGTATTATCTCAAGCGCGAATAAAAATCAGACCTATTCACGTATACACACAAAATTCATCCAATCCACTCAAACATAATGTGCTAGGTAATAATTGTAATTGTGACAGGAGCGGTTGGGACAATGGAGTATTCAAAATTTGTCCTTTATTGTCGGACATAAAACATGTTCAGTGACAACGTTGCGTGCCTATTTGTTTCATGCTCTACGCCAAATTATGTAGATAAGCGAATGAATGGAGGAAACTTAGTCGGAGACTGATGTAAATTAACTCCGCCATCCTTCCATTCGACGCCTTTCCACTGAACAAAGTTTGGAACAGACACCATGAATACCTTACTACATTACGGACTTGCTAATCTCTGTAATGAATTCAAACAGCGATCATAAAAGTTAGCGTTAATCAAATTAAAATATAATTCATGGACTCTCTACAGCTCTGTAAACACTGGCATAAAAGACCATTAAAGTTACCATTAACGTAACAGAAAATAATGATTAGCAACTGAACACAGCATATTTCAAGTTCTAATTAAAATTTACTTTGATGGAAGGATCAATAGGTAAATGTTGCTTTTTCATTTCACTCGGAGATGCTCTTAAGAAAGTATCAACTCACGTACTTTAGTTGACTTTATAGACTTATAAACTGTGCGACAGGAACCCTTGAACTAATTTTATTTTGCCTTTTTCTACTTAAATTATTACAAGGAAATTCACAAATATATTATGCACAAGCACAATTTTTTATAAGTGATAAATAATGTCATGTGTAAGCTTTCTTAAATCTATGGCGAAAACACTACAGTCCGAGGGGTTGAACATCACTTGACTTATGACACATCGACAGGCCAAGTTTATTCAATGGCCGTTTCACGACGAAAAGACAGCGCATAAAATCTATGGAGTAGTTCCGGAGTAGCTTACTACATTTTATTCACTAATAAAATTAAATATTTGATGTCATTTGATCTTTTTGGACACATTTTGTTTTTAACTGTCGAAAAGAAGACAAATAAAATAATTACTTTATGTTTAGTTATAAATACCTTTGCATTTTGACTATTGTATAATTGTAAGTTGACATATTTGTTACAACATTTTTTAACAAACCAATGTGTGGATGTCCTAATTTTATGTAAATATTTTTATCAAATATTCTAACACTACTCCTTAGAAGTGTTGTGCCCGCATTGTTTGCTAACGAAGCGTCGCACCGGCCAACCGAGTGTTCTACACTTTAAACCATCAACTCCCTTCGGTTCCTTCGGAAAATATTGCCCCTGCTTTTTATCCTCTTGTTTGAATAATGGCTGTAAACGTACTTGGACGCCATTTGAGCAAGGTGTCAGGAAAACAGCTCAAGTTGAAACCGCTAACGGCACTTGTTTATCGAAGCTTGTCTACTTTTGGCGTTCCGAAGTGTTTTCGGAGAGTTCTCGCTGAAATGTAAAGTAAGCACTACGCCCGATAGTGTGCAAACGTCTCTCGTCACTCTTGACGTCTTGGAGCGCTGAGTAAACGTGAGTGTGTACGCAGCATTAGAGTGCAGGTGAGAATTGAAAATTGGCACGATGTTTATATTATTATTTTTTAGAGCGTAACAAAAAATGTTTTGATATTGGATTTGTGCGTAAATATGTCTTATTTAAACTATGACACACTTTAAAAAAACGACAAACAATTCCTTAATAGGAATATGCACCTCATTACATCTGATCACTTTTCACGTTAAATAATCACATAATAATTAATTAAATTCAACTGAAATGTGGTTTATTCCATTAGAAATTTCAAACAATAGAGTAGAATCAATCAGCAAAGTTTATTTAAGCTCAAAATTAGTAACTATGTTGTATTTAATGAAAGTAATTATTATTACAATTCTAAATTTTACTTCTTTTGCCACGTAATCAACCTGATTACCGATATGTATGATTATATGCATACATATCGGTCTGGCATATAGAAGAATACCAATATAGCCCCCAGCTTATTCTTACACGCAAACACTACTGGTTGGATTCCGATGAAATATAGTAGATGAAATATATAGTTTATAACTTAGATTAACACTTGAGATAGTCATTACTGTGAAGCAGTGATAGCCTTTCGGCCTTTCAATCAAGAGTTCGAAGTTCGAATCCAAGGCACACGCCACAGATTTTTGTAAATGAATTATCTACGTATTAGAAATTAATTATCAATGTTTTACGGTGAAGAAAAACATCGCGAGGAAACCTGCACACCTGAGAGTTCTATAAAAAAAATAGTTTACATAGTTGTGTGAAGTCTACCAATTTACACTTGGCCAGCGCGGTGGACTGACTCCTAAAAACTCGCTCATTCTGAGAAGACCCATGTCCAGCGGTGGGGCAATAATGGGTTGATAAAAATACTCATTACCGTAGTAAACGTGACCAAAGCGTGCGGAGCAGCAGAAATAATCTAGTAATTCACATATTTGAGTAGTCGTGTTGTTCTTTCTTCAAGGCTGGTCGTGCTTGCTTTTGTAGTCCATTGTACAGGTGTGCTGCAAATTTGGCCAGTGTCTTCTACTTGAGACACTCTGTTATAAACAACTTGGTGAAGTCTTTAATTTGGCCAGATCTCTATTTGGTAATCGAGATCTATAACGCACTATTTTTCCGACATTCAGAATCTTCTTTGTTATCAAACAGATGTATTTCTAATCAAAACAGAAGAAAAAATTTATTGTCTCCAAATGGTTCATAATTATCTTCCGTTATATTCTATATAGTACAATACCTATCGTACAGGCAGTACAAGGCAGTAACTATATACAACAGTCATACACGTCCAAGGGGATGTGTATGACTAACTTTAAATATATTAATTGTCCTGATTACATATATTCTAATAAATTACTAAATTTCAACTCATAATTGGGACAAAATAAAACAGTTCTAACTATCAATTATTAATAATAATCAGATAACACATGAACACGCATCGGGTGTAGAAAATGAAATGGAAGAGCGACCGATCCGTCATAATAAATGACAACCATAAATTTTACATTAATTACAAATATTTAGAACTTGTATATGGTAAACTTGTATATTGCTTATATATGGTAGAAATAAGGATCACGTTTCTAAAAAGACCTACAATATTTGGTTTTATTTTTGTAGTGTTTATGAAATTCTATTTTTTTTTTCTGCCAACAGTGACGTCATTGGAGGGCGATATAGTGAACCTAACGAAGGTGACACGGTCAGAAATGGGCGCGTACCTGTGCATCGCGGCCAACGGTGTCCCACCATCCGTCAGCAAGAGGATAATGTTGCATGTACACTGTAAGTTTCTTTTCTTAATTTTAAATAAAATTATTTAATCAAATCTATTATGAGCACACTTGTTTGACAAAATCTAAAATTACTCCTACACTTACTTTTTTAATTTTAAGTTGTAAACAAGCGTGCAGTCTATCTGATATAAGGGGTTACTGCTACCCATTGACATCTGCAATGAAGTTCATGTTCGTTTGCTACTTCAATCCCATAAAAGAAATAGTGGCTTAAAATGCATTGATACATATTATAACGGTTGGTGCAAAATTAATATAAATATGAAAAAGATAAACTGTCAGTTAACGTGAAAACAATTGCTTTTATAAAAGCGTAGGCTTTTAGCATAATATCCAACGCACTCAAAGCCATAACTCGCGGAGCTAAAATGATATTATGAATTCTGAGCATGAATCAATTTGCCGAGAGATAAAATTTACTCACCTGCGTACAGATCCAATGAGCAAGAAGCTACGGGGTTCACTTATCAGACGATCTTGGAGCTAATTTATAACGGGGAGTCATTCAGCGCTCGGTTAGACGGAGCTCGGCCCCGTCGCTCCGACACGTAAGCAATTGGGAGATTTTCGTGTTATCACGTATCTTCGACGCGCCGAGCATCTTTAAGGATATGAAATTCGTTCGTTAGTATTTATTTTGCATAAAGAGTGGTGCGTAGTGTAAGTACCAGAGTAACAAACGTAAAGATAAAGAAGTATAACAATCAACTTGTTACTCCCATAAGTGACCTACGCAACACGTACTTAAACTACAACCAACATGTAACTTCTGTCATAAGCAACGACTTGAAAATGAGAAACAGTTTTAGTAACATTATCAACACATTTAACCAATACACAAAAACGGATATCGTAAAATATTAATAATCACATCTGAAATATAAGCGTAAATCCCCCATGATATTTAATTGTTCTGTGTCCAAAATCAATAGACTATACAGGGTTTCATTTATCGAATAAAGTTGCTCATTTATTAAAGGGTTAATTCAGTGTTTGGTTAGACGGAGTACCCTTCGATTCCGATTCTCCGATACCAAAGCAATTGCTGGATATAGTGTTATCACACATTATCTTTGGCGTGCGTCGTAAACATAAAATCACTTTTAGTATACGCTGTATTATTCATAGCGTGTAACTTAAACTCTTGAGGTTTTTGGAATCGGACCTACTATAGGACCTAAATATCTATGAAAGCAACGTTTAATTAAGCATTATTCGTGTTTAATAATAATTGAAAATCGTTTTAAGTGTATAATAGGGATTTCATACATAAGATTTTATAAAAAAACCTTAATATGCATTATACCGATATCAAATAATTCATGTTTACATCTGAGAGAACAACACAACGCAATGAATGAAAAATATATACAATTTATATATATAGTTTCTTATAGGTACACGAACTTTGAGCTAATTTATAATAGCGAGTCATACAACGCTCGGTTAGACGGAGCGCTTTGCCCCACTGTTCCCACACGTAAGCAATTGGGAGATTTTCGTGTTATCACGTATCATCTTCGACGCGCGCCGTGCATCTCAATTCGCTAGGCCGTTTGTAAATGTACTCGGCTTTGTGTTTGGTTTTCCTTTGACTAGCTAGTTCCTTTATTACACTTTGTATGTTCGATATCGTTCCGAATTCAGTATTATAGTATCCCATTTCGAATACAGTTTTATTTGATTGAAACTTTTACGAGCTTAACCATAAAACAAATAAACAAATACGAATACGAATAATAGCAAAGTTGTGATTTACATTTTCAGTTCGCGTGTATTATTTTCGCTTACAAAACATTACCACTTTACTTTTGATATTTTAGTAGGCAAAACAACAACAGCCTCACATTTATGAATCGTTGATCAGTTTTATGCCCGCAAAAAATCACTTGTCAAAACCCGCAAACTGAAAACACGATTTGTTTACCTTGCGTCCTAATTATGATTCAGTGTACAATTGAGTATACGGTACAAAAAATATGTTTTCATTTTTATCAATTATCGAATAAAACAATAACGTTTAGACAAAGGGACTGAATTTGCACGCCAACTCGCGGTTCGCTCCGAACAATGCGTTGTATAAACAGACTCTTTCTGATAACTGAGCACTCACATAAATTAATCTGTTATCTGTAACCATGATCAACTGGTCTCATTCACGTGCAGATCGCAAAATCTGTACAAAATAGAAGGGAACGTACTGCACGCATCTACATTTACACTGCCCGAGTAAATACGAAGGTGGATTGCCTGTGCAACATTTCATGAATTTGGAAATTTGGTCACTATGTTTAAGTGAACTTGCGGAGCTTCAATGATGAACTTCAAAGATCGATCGTGTAATGGATTGAAGTCTTCTATCTCACGACTAATTTGCTAATCATTCTCACTCCTGTGTGGTAGTGTTTACAGTGCAAGATTGATTATAGAACATAACTAAATCACACACTAATATATGTAGTTAGGTTTCTATTTGATATGATCATGTTTCAAGATAGAAAACAAATTTGTTTCATACATTTATCATAAATTTAAATATTGTAATAAGAAATTGTCTTATAGTTGCGTAAAAATACTGATAACGAATACCAAATTTAAACTGGTCGAAATTGCACAATAAGTACATCAAATATAGTGTAATTACCTATATTGTTGTAATCGTTGAAAAATCTTTAAATATGAATTTTGGCGTTCGCTAAAGTAGGTACTGTGATACGACCAAGTATTTTGTGTGTGTGACCAAGTGTAATAAGACAGGCTTTCAATTAACTATGTAGCAGCAGATGCTCTTTCGGCAGCACAGCTGCACCGCTGGACGTGTCCAATCAGACGTGTTTACATCGGAACTGCCAATAACAGAATGCAAATACCCACCCGACAACACGTTCCACCGACCACGGCCAAAAAACTTTTATACATATTGAACTAAACGAGCGTTGAGTGAACGAAACCAATTCTGAATTTAGATCCGTTAATTAATACAGAACGGTATGTTCATTTCGATAAAACTTTTCAACAGTTTACCATAAATGTTATTTTTAACTCCTGTAGTAAATATTAAAAAGATAGGAAAGATGTGTTCAATGCTACGCTACGTATCAATATAATAATCCTTACAGCTTATAACAAGAATAATTATTTACCAATAACATATTGACGACCCGCGTGGCGGAGTGGTGACCATGTCGGTCTGACGCGCAGTGGGTTCCGGGTTCGATCCCCGGCCAGACAGACATCTGAATGATGAATTTAGATTTCTGTTCTGTGTCTAGGTGTTTGTATATTTGTCTTTGTGTGACCATGGCACCAACGACACAGGAGAAAATCCTACTGTGGGGCTATGAGTATAGAAAGCGTCTTTTAAAAGCGTCTTTTTATATTCAAAAAAATATGGGATGTTCTTTAATATAAAGGAGTTTTGCTATTGAAAAAAACACACCGAACATTTATAATAAACAAAACAAAAAATAAATTAAATGGCTTGGATATGATGGAGAGGCTTAAAAATTAATAAAAAATACTTATTAATTCCGCGTACATTACGTTCGTTGATGGATGGGTTTATCGGAAGCCTCAGTAATACGTTCCGAAAGCTTATTTTAGGGCATCGAATTGTGATTGGCCATCCTGGAGGTAATTTAAAAAATAAACATTCCACGAATATACCGCATGTTGATATAAAAAACTGAGCAGCAGCAAATAGTACTTAATACCGAATTCCGAACATGTACGAGTAAAAATATGTGTTAACTATTTAAAAAAAAAGCAAATAATGACATTTTGATGCCCGTAATAATCGTAACACGTACATAATATCAGGAAATCTAAATAATATGGGTAGTTAATGAAGATTATAATCAACATTATCAAGATTTTTAACCTGCATACACACCACCTTGGATTGATTGACGTTTGCCATATATTTCATAAACGATATATAAAAAAAAAAAAAACAGTTTTAAGCAGTCGGGTTTTTGTTTAAATATCTTTAACAATGTCACTTGTTACAATTACCTAGAATTAATATACAAGTTAATCATTTTTTTCTATTTATACGCGTCCACGCCAACTGGATATCAGCCGATCAATCAGTATAAGCCAATGAGGATTGGCGTAACAATCAATAAGTCACTGTCACGCGACATCAACGGTCAATAAAATCGTTGATCAATCGATGCAATATGTCACGTTTCCCCGTAACTTAATCCACACATTACTCAATTATTTCGGTACACCAATAAAATAAATAATATACCTTTTTTACGGCGGGGAAACCTTCTAAAAGTACACCGAAGCCTCGGGAGAGACTCCGGGTTTTGTGGAATTTTTACTCTGTAAAAGGCCCTCGGTGGCCTTCTTCAGCACTTGCAGGGAACTCCGGTATCTCCAATGGAAAGCACCGATGCCCCCTAGCGCGGCGCCCCTCTCGGACTCATCTCTTGGGGGACGTGTAACTGTCTCCTTGCACCTTTCGGTATCTGCGACCATATGCAGCCACACAAGTTGCCGTGCTTCTCAGGATTGTTGGCTGGGCGGTTCGAGCTCCCACTCCAGCCGCCCGCAACCCCAGAAGGCCCCTTGTAGTCGCCTCTTACGACAGGCATTGGATACCGTAGCCGTATTCTACTCCTCGGCTACAGGGGGAACTAATGTGATCATTGCGTTTTAGTGCTGGTATACTAAATCAATACCAACATATATTCTGACTCATAGAAAAATTTATTACAATATAATATTGTACTATCCGGTGTTTTTTCTTTTAAAAAGGCAGTCTACACTGCTGGCCCCATTCAAGGCGCGTCTATAAAAACCTAATTAGAACCTAAAGTGAAAGTACACTACAGAAAACTCATATTAATGAAACAAATACTAATTCTAAAAATTAGTTCCTAGAAGCTACAACATTTTTCTTGTCTAATTGCCTAAAATGCAATTTCCATTAAAGAACGTGAGCGGCAATGAACTCCAAAACGCTTGGAGCGCTAACGATAAATAGCGAAAACATTTACGTAAACTTTTTCAATTCGCACTTACATCTATGAAACAAATAGCAAGAGCAGGGCGGTGACAACTGAGAGAAATTTACTTCATAGGAAACGCAATTTCAGGCGAACAAACAAACTACAACCGGCTGGAACCCTTCCACTCAGTTTAATTACTTCACAAAGAATGCGTCGCGTTCTCTCGATGAGGAGACAAAATTAACGCTCTCAAATATTTAATTTAAATTTCCTTCCCCGAAAACGAATGATAACAGCCTATCGTGCTTGCGGTCGCCGTGGGCGAACATAAAAACATTTTAGGCCGGCAGGAGTAAAGTAATTCATTTGTAAGTAAGTGCTTTGTAGCGGTGAGTTTCTTTAGTTGATTCACTGGAGCCCGGAAAGATGAAATGAGTTTAGAGGAAAAGAAACAAGACAGCTAAGTGAACAAATCGCAATCAATTTGCATACGGCTGCGTCTGCTTAGTGTAATTACTCCAGATACCAGTTAGTCTGTAACAAATTTTAACGCGCTAAGAAAATTACCGCATCTGGAATTTTTTAAACACGTCGGCAAATAGTAACCGGGAACGATGCAAAGTATTTAAAAATAAATCGATTACAGCAATTTCATGATATTCATTTTTAATTTATAGTATTTTTCGGTTATATCTGGTATTTAAAAACAAGGTATATACTCTACTAAATGTTTTTTACTTGTTTTAGTTGAATAAAGTCCAAAATCATCCAGTCTAAAAGCATTTACAATGAAACAACAAAAATGTTGTGGTAAGACGCGCAAGCTTACTGAATTCCAACGCTATCCAAAGGTAGTGCAAAGTGCGAGCCAAGAAATCCGAAAAACGGAGGGTGGCGTATGCGCCGCTCGGTTAATCAAACTGTCACTTGAAGAATTCCAAGCGGAATCCTTCTCGAGAAAACTCCCCGTAACTTTTGATTGCTGCCGAGAATTCCGATCTACTTATACATCAAGAAATTTCTTAATCAGCTCTTTAAAAACTTGTTTAACTTGACAATATAAACACTACGCCTCGGTTCCGACTTATCGAACTTAAACGGAAACTTGATGTATAATTTTAATTAGATTAACATCTCGCCCCTCATTATTCTGGTTTATTAAATAAGCAAAAGGCTATTCTTGTTGAGCGTTCGAGTTATTAATTAGAACAAAAATTTTGATCGTTCAGATTTTGTTCGCTAAATTGGCCACTCGAACTCGTAAAAGCCGTCCAAAGGAACTTAATGACGGTCAAAGAGAATAACCGCAAATAAGCTGCGATCTAAGGCCGATGGAGAAAATTCCGGTTTCCTTAATTTACTCTAAACAGGCTTTTGGGGATGTCGAAAGGAATATATATTTCCACAATAATCCCTTTCACTTTCGCCTTATAATTCTTGATATATCCTGATTAAAAAAATGGGAAGCGTTTTTAAAGCATTCTGTACATGTTAAGTAATAGGTACTCTTACACGTTTTTTCAGAAATAAAAAAATACAATTACTTATTTTTAGGAAATACTTATTAAGGATTGTTTCATTCTTAGTAACAATTAGAAGAAATAGTGGTAGAGAAAAAATAGAATGTAGAATTTACAAGTATCTACGTAAATATACTTAATGTAGGTCAATTCGCCAAAATGAACAAGTGATGAGTTTATTTATTAAGCCATATATTTTTTTAAGAACTAAAGGTGAAGAAGAGTACATTTTGACATCCCTACTTCCCTACTAATATTATAAATGCGAAAGTAACTTTGTCTGTCTGTCTGCTACGCTTTAACGCCTTAAACTATGAAACTTAATTTGATTCTTATGAAATTTGGCATAATCCTTTTGTATCTGAAATAACACGATATGATAAAAATTTCACCGTGTAATCTATATATTAATTCATGAAGCGAAATCTTCTGATCCCTTTCTACGAATATTGTGCTTAC
>DWTU01001322.1:0-13544 GCA_018251515.1 Cecropterus confusis | reverse complement strand
GTTTGCTACTTCCATACTATAAAAAAAACGCTAGAAATAAGTGTGGTGGTGGTACCTCCCTGGTCGAACTACCACCTGGAGAAATAATTATATAATTAAGTAGTGGTTTTCCACTGCTATAAGATGGAATCAGTGCTCTATATGGTTAGCTTCAGATCAATATAATCTGCAATGTACTTCCTCACCAGTACTTAAATCCAATAAAACATGTTAACTTTTGTCACAACATTGAAGTGGTAAAAATGCAAAGCAATGTATTAACGTGATTTACCAACACGTTATTTACTAAATAACTACATCTAACATTAATCCTATTAGATTGCCAAACAGAAAACTAATAAGTTAAACTATCGACAAATAGATTACTAAACAAATTACGATCCGACTCAAGGTCTGAACAGTTTATGAAGGCACTAATCTCATATTTGATTTAAAGAGGTGCGTCCGGTTGAAGCGACGGTAACCATAATTTAATTACATGTAGAGCCTGTCACTGAGCCCACACAGAACCTATTTAATACAAGATTAATGAATTATAAGGATACAGCTACACGGTTCGCTTCGTAATATTTATCAAATAACTTCAGAAAACCATTAGATATGTTGCTTTAAATGTGGTTGATATGATCTTATATTGGCAATAAGTATTTTATAAGACGCTGAATACTATTTAAGTATTCATTATAATTTGTTATAATAGAACTAAAGCAATTTTTTTTAATAATTCTTTAAATATTTCTCACTGTCGTTGTGAGTGGTTAAAAGTAGAAAAGAAATAAGTTGACAACGGTAATCTTTCTTGCCATCATTTTACAGTGACATAAAAAGTAGAGCCCTAAGTAAAAAGTTCTAAGGAAAATTGTCAAAAAATAAATAGGTAATTGAACTAGACTAAGTTATTGCACATTCAAATACCCTCATGCTATCTGGATCGCTTGCATAACAAATGCTTACTGGCACTTTTCATGCGAGCTTTTCGTTAAGCGATAAAATGCCCCTTGAAAATATGATCCCTGATATGAGCATAACAAAAACGAATGAATTTCGTGAAGATTACGATCTCAACGAAATATTTTAGGTGCTCATAGTAGGTACCTACTTTTATTAAATTCTGCACAAAAACCATACAATGTTGACACAAATAAACAATGCCAACATGTCTTTGGCAAGTGAAGATACAAGTAGTGTGTTCGAATGCAATATGCAACCATAAATTGTAGTGTGAATTGATATCCCAAAAACTAGGGTTAGTTTCAGCCTAGCAAAATTAGCTTACTGAACAACAAAAACTTTATAATTGCTTAGTCATTTGCCGGCTTTTTTAAGTAAATGTAATTACTTCCTAGTGAAATAATATGAGAAACTACTTTCAATAATACATGATAAGAATTGATAAGAAGCAAAGGAAATTCTCAAATATAAATCAGTATCATTTCAGAGAAAACAGTATTACACTACGCAAAAAAAATAAAAAGTATAATTCTTAGATCTATCTCAATATCATTTCGCAGAACACATTGTTACTCCCTTCCCAAAAATAATGGAAATATAAAAACAAAATCTGAATTTTTTAGGCAATTTTTTTAACGCATAATATCTTAAGCTAAAAATTTATAGCTTTATTTTGTTATATTTTTATATAGGTAGGCCTTTTTTGGATTGTTATATATAGTTTTGGCAAAATTGCTCTCATACTTCGGATCTTGCTTCGATTCTTTAATCTTTTGCATAGTATATTTAAATAAGACTATTTTATAAATATTAAAAAGCAACGGCTCCCGTCATCATAGTTGCTGATCTCACAAAAAATCTCATTAATTCCTGAAAAGCCTTCAGTGACCCGTGAATCCAAAAAGCCAAACACTTTGTCTAGAAGAAGCCAGAAAGTTCCATAATTTCTTTGCCGAGATAAGAGGCGAAAGTTCACGCAGGAACGGAGATTTATGACATCACCGTCGCTCCTTTCACTAAATAATAAAAGGCCTGCTGTAAAACGCGGTGGGAGCATAAAAGTTTTACGTCCATACAACCCGTTGGTATACGTAAACGGAACATGTAGGGCGCGTCGTGTTAGGACGCCAAATCTCCATAAAAGGTAATCAGTGTCGGCACAATAGTCCGTTGCCTCATAAATCGTACGCCAACGTACGCTTATTTCATTCGCCTCCCATATGAACGTAACATAAGCCTGATTCGATCCTGCGACCAATTTATTAAATCCCCAATTTCACTATATCTTCCTTGAGCTGTGGCGACTGGTGACATTTGCGAGGTATTAGCGTGTGGATCGTTTACAGCAATTACGCTCAACACACACAAGATAACTTTGCATTAAACAGTTGGCTATTTCAGATATTGCTTTGTAAATCTTATTAATAAGTAGATATTATTAAATGCGTGAGTTTGTGAGGATGTATAATTGATCTTTCACGCAAAAACTACTGGTCGGAGTTTGCTAAATTTTAGCATAAAAATAGTTTTTAGCCTATACACACATATAGCCTATAGACAGAACGAACGGAGTCTCGGCAATAACGTAGTATAAAATAGGTATGTCATATTAATATTTAGAAGAAGTTAATATTTACTGCTTAATATATAGTCATACGTAAATTTAAGTAGCAGAATTTTTTTTTACAAGACCGATGTCGCAGTCCACCTGATGGTAAGTGAGTCCCATGTAGTCTCTAAGTCCCATGAATATTTATGACATCTTCATATAGAAGAGTGTCGCCACCTGGAGCCGATCACAGATGCATTGCCTTCCCCTGAGGACTAAGAAAAACTAAGTTGATTGCTTCATAATTAAAAGTATAATATCAATATATATCGATATATCCGTGGTGTGCTGGTAATGTGAAGTATTTTTAAAGTAACAGGTGGTAGAACCAGTGTAGTTCGACCGGGAAGTACCACCGCCACACCTATTTCTAGCGTGAAGCAGTTCTTGCGTTTCGGAAGGGTGTGGCTGGCTCACTTATATATGAGGCGACCATCTTAATCCTCCGGAGTAGCAACGCATCTGTGATCGACTTCGAATAGAAACCCTGTTCGACATGAAGTTGCTTACGGATGTCCATGGGCGCTAGCAACCACTTACCATCAGGTGGACTGCATTTCCGTTTGCCATTTCATCATAATAAAAAATAAAAAAATGAAGTAAACTACATACTCCGTTTTGAAGTGAGTCACTTGTAATAATGGAGTGGTGAAGTAATAAGTGCGATATAATATACTACGATACCAACCGCAGTCCAGTGAAGAATCCCTACAGTTTATGACAGGGTCCTATTTTGTACTTTTCTAAGCCTTATTATGTTACCACTAACACCCCATATAAGTGTCAACTGTCTTGACAATGTATCATAATCGTGTAATGTTTTTTCTGTACAAATTAGGTCCTTGAAAAATATATAAATTATATTCTGTTTTTTTCAGCCACAAAATAATACCACTTTTACGCTTTCCTGTGCGAGGGATTCAAATCTTTTGGCCTTATCCTACGAGATCGACGCATTTATAATGTAAACGTATTTAAGTTGGATACATCTTTTATTAATGCTTCTATTTAACATGTCTTCTTAGTTCGTATGTATGTGAGGTTCGAATCATGGAACTGAATTTTATAACTCTTTAATCCAACCTCATGGGTTATAAAATAGATAGGGTTTTAAAAGAAGTATATGAAAAAAATGACGTTACTAAAAAGCTTTTTTAAGGTTTATTTCCTCTATATGAAGTTTTGCACCTTTTATTACTGATATATGTAGCCTTCAACCGAATCCATTGCAATAAATACCGCATGCTAGTTTGTTGTAATTTACAAAAGTGATAAATCAATATGCCTTTACTTAAATTTGATATTCGGTGATTAATCTTATGAAAACAAATAATTTCATTGTTGTAGACGGCGAAAAATTGGGCCATTGGGTGTTGCACATAAATATTGTACCAACAAATTAATTGCGTTGACACAATCACACTTTTGTAACAAAAACATTTTTCTGTGTGACAAGAGAATTAAAACCGAATGATAAACAATGTTCGAACGAAATGATTTTTCAATATTAAGCGCAGTCCATTTATTTGGTATTGTGTGATCTGAAGGTGCAAGCCGACCGCAGTGACAAACAACATTCATGGCTGACATTTATGCGACGTCATGCCCCTCAATAGAAACGCTTCGACTTGCGTTTATTCCTTTATTTTTATTAGCGTTTTTTCTCGTGCTCTAATTGTAATGGCACAAGCCGGGTTGACTCTCAACATAATTTAGTCCAAAAACAAAAAAACAACAAAGGCGCGGCTAATTACTACCTGGACGAGTCCAGGCCCTCTATTAAGCGACATAAAAGAATTAAAATCTGAGCGTTAAAGTACGACCTAAACACCTTAATGAAGTCTTTAGAATACTATTACGATTCCGGCGTTGTTGAAAATTAAATAAAATGAAAACTTCACATATATTTTGTATTTTACAGATACATACACATGATACACAAACAAATACATAATTGTTAATAATCAAAAATGTACAGGTAATACAGATTATTAGAACGGCAAGTAGATATGACGAACAAATTGAAGTTAGGGGGTTAAGTGCGGGGGAACATCAGATTGGAAAGAAGACAATACTTTCACGGTTATAAGGTGGCGGATAGGGGAGCCATTTGTATGCGTAATGGAAGATCGAATTTCGTATTTGTTCGTGGAGTCGTTAACAGCACCTTCATGCTTGTTTATAAAGAAAACAAAACCCTTTACCGTATCGCGGGGCGGCGGGCGGCCGGCAGCGAAACCGTACAGCTCGCTAACTCCACCATAAATATCAAAATGAATTTAATATCGGTATTGTATTTACGGCGTAGGAACTAAGCTAATAAACCTCGTAAACTCGTTAAGCCACTTTATGGAATTTTATGCGGATTACATGTTGTGCGAAACGCGGGAATTAAGATATTAATGCATAACAAATTGTGCAAAATTGTATGTTTTTTTTTTGCTTGATTCTGACAATTGACCACTTACATTAAACTATATTACTTATCGCGTGTAATAACTAAAAGCTTATTAAATACTTAACTTAGATAACGAAATTTATTTGTGTACGTATCTGTTATCAAACAACAGTATATCATAAAGAACCATAACATTTTATCGACAGTTCAACTTTATCCCATGCCATTACAAGCTCACTATTCAGCGGAATATTTAATAAACATATCTCTTCATTTGGGCATAACACGTTCAAGGTATTCATGCTTATAGAAGTTTACGATGTTCATAGATCGTGGGTACAACATAGCTGAAAGTCGATGGAGCGTTAAAGAAAGTCACGCGCCAAGGATTTTGTATCCACACGTCGCTGTCCGACGCCTTGCTGTTGGTCGCCTAAAGCCCGCTGAACATCGTTTATAAATATTCACGTTTTATTAACCAGATATAGTCCAGTGGTGTAAAGTTCAACCTTCTAGTCTGGTATAAAAAATACCTAAATCTTGAACTGTTTACGGGTTAGGTAGGGAATTATTTTCTAACGTTTTATTTATTAGTATCATTCTAAAGAAACACGTTATCAAAAAATACATGCTTATTTTAATAATAGTCTTAAAAGTTAGTAAAGTCGACTAAACTACATAAGGTCGGCTTAATGGACTATTTCCTAAATCCTTTTCATTCTGAAAAGTGGCGTAACCAAAAAAGATGGTGCTGAAAAATTATTACCTAGCCAAAAATGTGGACAAACTCCGGTCAATACTAAAGTGTCGAATTCCATACCATTATAACACTAACACACTAACATCAAAGCCAATTATAGTTAATCAAACTAAAACTTGCAAATCTGACCTAACTACCCTCATTTGCAAATCGGTAGGGTTGTACAGCCGTAGAGAAGAAACGATACATTATATACATATGTACCGTAAGTTCAATAAGAATATAAATTTTCAATTTAGCTGATTCTTACTTTTGAATTTTATTTTTGGTTAGACTTATCGAACCTTTTTTCTTAAATAAAGTGGCTTTATCAAAAACGTTCAATTAATTACGAAGTAAGAATTATAAGAAATTATCATAGAGATAATTTTTGCTGAAAATTGGAATATCATAGGCTTTGCATACGCGGTGTCAAGATCACGTCGGCCGTAGTCGCTACCGTCGTGGGTGACACGCGCCCCTACTCCGACTACACCCACCACCCTGCACCCTCAACCCTCGCACCACGCATGCTCCAATTATAATCTGCTTAGGGATGTCCTGTGTCGATTTTTTTATAATTTTCAAATACAAACACAAACAAACAAAAAACCACGATGCAGCTGAACCAACTTATTAGATTTATACATTGGACGCTCTCATTCATCATAATTACAAATGACCCGTTAAAAAACAAACAGGAGAATCGAGATCGTATTTCAATCCAAGCATTGACTGAAGAACAGACAACACAACATTCATAGGGAACATAAGCTTTCCCGTGTGTAGTGGAGAAACTGACAGGGTTAATCGTGATAGCCACCCGCGGCGGATAACTCGATAGCTCGGTACAGGATAGGGCGGCATTATCCCGTCGCGTAGAGTGCGCGCGCAGCGGCGTCGTGCGGAGGGCGTCAAAACGCCTGCGGAGGGCGCTCGGTCCGCGCGTGTTCCGTCCGCGTGGTCACTCGACACAACACCTCCGACGGCGAGGTACCCTCGGTGCTCGGTACGCGACCTGATCCGCGGTCACTGACCGATATCGCTAGCGATTGCAACGTCGACCTCCGCCCTTAAGACCGGTGGGCGCCGCGCGAACCGTCTCCGGGCTCCGATACTCTCCCTGGCAGGTAGCCACGACCCCGATAGCGTGACATCCACCAATATCCTCCAAAACGGCGCAATACTCCCTAATCGTGTGTCCGACTTTAATTTGTTTTCTTATTGTTTTCGGTGTTTATTGTTTTCCTACAATGTGTTTTGTAATAACATGCCTCGAACACGGCGAACGTTCGTGACCCCCGTGACTTACGGACTACGGTAGCATGAGATGTTGTGAGTCTTTACTACGCTAACCTTAATGTCTTATGAATAAACATTGTAAAAGCTTATTGTTGAATTATATAAGGATAGTAATGCAGGCAACTCAGCTTAGACATTTGTTACCTCAATCAATGGTATCTTATAAATAAAATGAAGTAACTAATAGTATTATGGGCACTTTAAATGGAACACCATAAAATGTTCAGTATACGCCAACGTTCCTGTACACATTTTGAGTTATAAACAGTATTTTGAGTTTACGTAACTCTGTAACAATCATAATAGTAATCATCTTATATTTTTCTCATAAGCTATAAATCCTGTCTTGCCTATAAATTGTTTTATTCTGTTATACTCGTTTAAAGCGAGTCTTCTCTTGTAAGTCTTTACGACAAAAACTAACTATAGAATCGTTCTACGCTTCTGTACAAGTTTTTACAATAAAATACTAACCGTCGCAAAACTGATGAACGTTATATCCGTTAAATAAAATCTCCCCAGTAATAAAATAGACCCATTTAGATTACACTTTGTTCAACATTTCTTGAGTTAATGTTTTCATCAAACTATTTCAACTTCCTACCGAATTATGGTTATCGATGTTAGATTTGTGTTTACAGGCATATTACATATTTAGATAACATTCATATAAGTAAATGCTTGAATACAAACTCAATTGATTTAAAATTAGGATTGTTTCATACAGATTAAGATAATAAATAAAATATACTTTTTAAAATAGAACTTAGACAATCTAAACCCACAATTGTTATGTAGTTAATCTGTATTTGTTTTGGTTTCTACTATAACTTCAGTAAAACATGAAATAATGAGAAACATAAAATATGAAATAATGAGAAACAACTTTTCTAAAAAGATTTGTAATATAGAAGTTATTTTAACGGATTTACCAAGTATAAGTATTACAATCTTATTATATTATGTCTTAGCATGTATGAAAATCTTCTCCTTGTGTTATTTTTAATAAACAGAATCATAAATATTAAATATACAAATAAATAACTTAAGTATGTTACGCTGTCAAGATTACATACAATAATTTCATAATTATCACTTTTAATAATACTTTAAATACTAGGTCATCATTATTGTGTTTATCACGAAAGTAAACTGGCACAGGCATTACTGTTAATTACAAAAATATCATTTGTAAAATTCCACATTTTATTGTTAGTAACAAACAAACTCTTAGCGATAAGGTACATATTGTTGATGATTTTAATAAATAACATTAATCCGTGTCTGTTTGAGGGAGTCAAATGAAATAATACAAAGATGGTTAGATAGATTAAATTTTAAGTTGCGGTAATTTGGAACCTTTTTTCTGTCGTGTCCTACTGCTGCAATTTCATAAACTATTCCAACATATGTATTGCATGAATGTTGATTTCAGGACATTCGACAGTTCATCCAACAGATATTAAACATATCTATGATATATAACACTATATCATAGTCGTATACTAATCTACATTTATCTTATCTTATATCTATTCTTCCTTATAATAAAGCTGAAGAATTGTTTGGTTTAACGCGCTATACTTATGAACTACTGGTTCGAATTGGAAAATTATTTTTCGGTGCAATAGTCAATTTATTAAGGAATACTATAGGCTATATAACATCACGATATGTTTGTTTGTTTTTCCTAATGTAGTAGCGGGTGAACCGTGAGTACAGCTACTTTTTAAAAGATAATAAAATTTAGTATCAACATTGAATTTAAATGTAAGAGAAGTAGCCTACTTAAGGACTGTAACGCTTGTGTTCCGAAATCAAGAAAATAATTATCAGTAAGTACCACAGAGAACAAACCTGCAAAAAGATAGTGTGACATCACCGGCAAAAATATTTACAGATAGCAAATGGTTATCGAGTCCACCTATGTCATACGATTCTAACGGAGCTACTGACATTCATGAGGATAATGTTCAGACATGAAATATTAGCTTTACTGAAGACACAGGGTGCAGTGGTACCACCAAGAATAAGCTGGCAAGTACTAGTCAAACATACAGGACCCCGTATCACCAAATCTTAATTTTTGAAATATTAGTTATCATAACAGCTATAGAAGTGCTTGCGTTTTGGAAATTTAAACTCGGATAGCGTTTACTATTCAATAGTTAGACCTACATACCCCGTTATTAGGTAAATACGGATTTCTTGAAAAATAAACCCCCCTTTATTTTTACCTTTTTATTTTTGCTATAGATAGACGGACAGACAACGTAGGTTTAGTAATATAGTTTTGGTTTTACGTCTTCAGCGCAGAACCCTCAAAAGTACCTTTATGACTCACATACATAAGTCTACTTACATATTACTTTACAATTCCCGTAAATAAAACCTAATAATCGCTTTTGCCAGCGAAGCTGTGGGACCATAAACCAGAAACCTCGTCCGTGCGATATATTAACGGCATCTTGAACTTGGACCCCGCCATCAATTAGGTTCGACTTGTTCTCGCAATTATGTACTCAGACTAAATTGCTGGAAAATTCGTCGATCGTTAATGGCCCGGCTAAGTCTGTTAGCCTGACACATGATGAAGATTGCTCGCCCATCCGGTCGCGTTCACACGCTAAAAAGATTATAACGTGTAGGTACAGGTGGGTTGAAAATACTTAGAGGTTGTCGAAATATAACCGAGTGAGTATGTAACTATTATAGTCACGCGCTTTATGACATTGATTGTACATCATCATAGGTAAACAGGTTCACATAAAAGTAGAACTCATACATAGAAATATAACTAGCTACACTCTACGGTTTCACACGCATTTAAAATTTATAACATAAATTTAAATTGTAACAACTTTTGATAGAGTAAAATGATTTTAAGGAAATAAATATTACATGCTACCTTAGATACGAAGTATAAATATATTAACAATCCTTTTAATAAAATTTAAAACATTTGTTTTATGATATTTCAAACACACAGAGAAATAGATTTTAGCCCTCTCAAACGATATTGTATAAATAAATGCTATATATAGACACACGGAAGTTTCATTCCTACACATATGGAATTGAACAAGAATTGTACCTACACATCTTTAAAGCAATATCAGTTTACGCTTCTGTCAAACTGCAAGCATTAGACATCGACCGTTCTAAGTCAATTAAGAATCTACGAGTCAGGTAGTTCCGCACTTCCGAAGGTATTGTCACGTGTCACAAATGAACCGACACGCACACATTGTTTGCGAACGTCGCTTAACGTCCTCAGCTAATGCGGTGGCCCGACAAGAGGACAATTTCCGGGCTCGCCCCTACCTCCCCGCCATTACGCACTAGAAACAATTCCCGAACCATTATAATCATTAATGACGACGCCCGCTTACACTGATTCTGACGTGACACTATTATTCATTGTCTTTCACTAAATATTTGGAACCCTTTATCTATTCTTGATTTATTACTTTTCGACATCATTGAAATAAACTGAAAATAATATCGGTTCTGGCGTCTGCCGTAATATGCCTAAAATATCGTTTAATTTTTGCGCTACTTTATAAATACCTACGCTGTTCTCGCTATTGTAACTCGCTACAAAGTACGGCTTTGCGCAACAATGATAATAAGCTACGAAATGAATTGTATAATCCACACGAGCACAAAAAAGCATAACAAAAACAGGAAACAAAGAGCGAAAAGCGAGTTTGTATTTTAAAAACTTTGGTTGAATTTCGCGAAAGCATTTGTTTCGAGCCGAGCCACGCTGCCGCCGGCCCCTCTCAAAACAAGCACGTCCGCTTCTCTCGGCTCTAATATAGTCCTGAACCACTTTGATCTCATCTTATAAAAATCTTCAAACGTAACGTTAGAACTAAATTTATTTTTTCAGACACCTAATTTATTCGCAAATTTAACAGCGCCCCGGAAGGAGTATATTTAAAGCATCCATAGCAAGTTATATCTCAAGAAACTTTAGATATTTTATTAACTGACTGTAAATTGCATATCACCACATACTTTGTCCTCATACTGCAGTATCATTATTACCCATTACCTATTGGGCGCAGGTCAGTTAGTCTTTTTGATAACATATCTCGTTTCTTCGCAATGTCTTGTGCAACCCAACGACAAAAACAAGTGATTGTTTTTGTCATTATATATTCATTTATATATAAAAACGGAGATCCTCATATGTAGAGACGACCAAAAAGTAGGTATATTCGAGTATACTTTTGGGATGAATTTATGTTAGTGTGAATGCACCACTT
Source organism: Cecropterus confusis (assembly GCA_018251515.1). Lineage (NCBI taxonomy): Eukaryota > Metazoa > Arthropoda > Insecta > Lepidoptera > Hesperiidae > Cecropterus > Cecropterus confusis. The sequence goes on along the minus strand of DWTU01001322.1, from coordinate 2,271 downwards.
GTTAAAGAGGATGTTGATACATGACATTTAAGCTTATTATCCAATTTGATTAAGTCATTGGAAGTATATTATTCAAGTTTTCAATTTTATGGTAACCATAACCATTGAGAAATATATAGCAACTACCCGATAGTATAGCACGCAGTAAATATATTTTGAATATTTATTAAATATTACCGGATTGAGGCGAAATCAATACGGGTAAGTCACGGTTGAACTCGTATTTAGGTCACATCGTACCATATGCAGATGCGGATTTAAGGAATTTTCTTGCAAATGCCGTATTAATATTTAAACTACACCTACATTATAAAATATATCCGCTTATTGGTCTTTATAACAAAATACATAATAATGGTACTTACATCATTAAGTAAGTACTTAGTCGGTGGGATCTTCTCACTGCTTGACAGCAATCTCTTCTTACAATTGAGGAAGGCCTGAGCATACTTTGCCGCTCAATCTTAACGTAAATTTTAAGAGCCTACCTACTCAGATTTGTAAAAATGACATGTAAAATAATATGCAAGAGTTCGTGCGCGAATCTCCCATGATAATTACGTTAATAACATCCAGCAAATCACACACTACGAAATGAGGCATGAAATGTTAGAGTGGAGGCTTGGGAACGGGACGAGCGTGCGTAATTACCCGTCGAGAATGTGGCCGGGTCCTGCGGCCGGCAGCCTCCGACCGCCGCTAAACTAGGAATAAAGTGCTCCATGTCCTCTCCTTTCCTCGTTAACTCTGCTACATACTAATATACGAGTCCATTTTAATTGTACGAACAAAAAGTGCCCCAGTTTTGTATCACTAGTAGGTACGTGCTGCATCGACGTCGAGTTTCCTTTTAATTAAAAGACTCCCGGGCTTTATAAATAATGATTGGTATTTTGCACCGAACTCGTAGAATCGGCAGCGCGGTTCAATTATGTAAAAGACCTTCGAAACCCAACAAAGCTCTCCCAATTAAATTGTTTTTCACCTACTTAAATTTTCAATGCCTTCGTATCGAGTTGTGAGCTAGAGCGTGCATACCCGTGTCCTCGGGGCGTCTATTAAGTAGACAGGAATCGTTTCCCACAATCCGCTCTCAACTCGTCACGAATCAATATGGTCTTTTATTTTATGAAACGTGCTCCACATACACATAAACACGTCCATGCCCACACTACTTCACTCACACTAACAAAAATCTATCTAGGGTTGCATCGTGCACAGCAATACGAGCTACAAAAAGTTGCTCGTGAAGTAATATCGACGATATAGAGATTGGATTGTTCGCTAAAACTCAGAACGTTAATTAAAATCTGTTTTCGATCAAAATATTCGTTTCTGATTAACTTAATGAATTTTGTAATTTTGCTTAAATTTTTATTATCTTTAGATCTAGCGTCCTAAAATAAATTCAATGAGTTTAAATATCTCGTCCCATGATAACGTATTTTTTATGTTGTGTTTGCAGTAGATTTAGCTCGGCTAAGGTTAAATTGAATAGATAAATCAAAATGATATAAAATTATTATCTAAGAAACGAGATTTTTGTACTTATAATTCTAGAATAATACTACTACCTTCTTATAATTGTACGGCGCTGTCAAATAAATACACATAGTAGTATAAAAACAATCAGTGCTTTGTTTCGTTTGCCATCCTTGAAAAAATCTAAATATGGCAATGATAACGCACATGTCAAGTGTGAACCGATTCATCGACATTTTTTTGTGATGGAACTCTAAACTTTTACGCTAATTAAAATAGTTGAGTAATTTTTTGTAGCGCAGCGGGTCGACGGATGCCGAAACTTATTTAGGTCAGGAACGAAGATTAATTAGATTCAAACAAAGACGCGGGTTTAATGTTAGTGAAAATGTGCCGACTACCAACTTGTCATATTGAAGACGAACGAACACTAGAATGTATGTATTTATTAACGCAACTGTAAATACTGGAATTTAATCTTTGACACAAGAAATTATTATGAAAACAAAAACACCGCAAACAGTTTTAGGAGTTTGCGTCAACATAGTGACATAAAAGTATTATTATATGTAGTAACATAAATTTTACAAAATTATATAGCCTATATCATTAAAGGAATAGGAATAGAAATAATGGAATTTCGCTACGTGACATGATTCGCAACGATGAAATCATAGACATAGCTCTCAAAATTAGCAAGCTTAAGTGGCAATGGGCCGGCCACATCGCTCGAAGGACCGATAACCGATGGGGAAGAAATGTCCTCGAGTGGCGACCACGTTTAGGCAA
>DWTU01001321.1:0-13549 GCA_018251515.1 Cecropterus confusis | reverse complement strand
CAGGACTGCATCCTCGTCGCTACTTCAATAGAATGATAATGACCCCAAATAGGTGGTCATTTATAAAAAAAAAAACACAAAACATTGTTTCATTTAACGGATTACTCTCCACCGAGCAACGAACTTTCTTTCTTAATTGAAGAGTAATTGAACATTCTGTGTACGCTGATCCCTCGGGACATTAAGCGGTGCTGTTGCATGAACGAACGTAAATATTACGGTATTTCGTCCAAATTTCGTGCGTAATTTCGTCCGAAATTTCCGTAATGAAGGCAATTGAGTGCTGGCGTTGCGGGCTTTGTTAGACTTAATGGCGATAGAAATGTATATGAAGCGTTACGTGCACTTTGTGTGCAGATCCGTTTGTGAAAAATGATACATTGCTTTAATTATACTGGGAGGATTGTTCAGGGCTCATTTACTTGGACTAAAAAGATAAATTTATAAGGCTTTATATAACTGCCTGTACTGATAACTTTAATGCTGACATTAGAATGGAGATCTTTTGTTCAGAGTAGACACTCTTTTGATTTTTTTGAATGTCAATATGTCTAGAACTAGTATTTCAAATAACTTTAGTTCACTACTGTGATACGCTTTTAAACTCTTTTCCGTAAACTAAAATTCTATGAACCATTTAATTAATCCTATTCTGCAGTAAACTATTAACTAAGTGTAAATTTAATCTCGAAGACTTTCAATATCTAAATGCTGATATTTACTTTCATTGTTGTGTAGGTACCTTATTTAATATGATCACTGAGTACTAAACGGCCGCAAAAGTACAAATACAAATTTATGCCATCTAGTAAACGCAAAATTCTAGTAACTATCCAAAATGTTCGCATTATGGACACATATTTTTGTTTCGCAAAATCTCCTCACAATGTACAGGGTCACCTCGACCCTGCTTGTTGTCAGGCAACATGCAAATTATCACACCCATCAATCTCTAACATAGGACGATCTTGTCTTAATTGAAACGTGTGTTCATTCAAATATCAAAGTCTATAAGAAAAATCCCTTGTCGGATATGTACACACTACTGAAGTAAAGAAATACAATGAGAACTTCATGAAGTAATATGAAGTTCCACGATCAACTCTGACACTAAATGTCAGGACCACGGGCCACGGACGCAAATAAAATCCAAAACCTTTGCTTAAATGAAATATTCTTGAAGAAACACAAATACCACAAAATATATAAAGTAGATTGGAAGGCAAAACCTTTTTTGTCAATATGATTACATAAATCATATATCGTCGTTTTTTAACCTCTTCACCCTCTTCGAGACGAAGACTACATTGCTATACCTTATTAACGTTAATTTAATGACTATAAAATTGAGGTATAATAAACATAAACGCTTTCTACAATCATAGCCCCACAATAGGATTTTCTCTTGTATAGTGAGTGGCATGGGCAGACAAAGACGAATACACAAACACCCAGACTCAAAACAGAAATCAAAACTCATCATTCAAATGTCTGTCTGGCCAGGGATCGAACCGGGGACCCACTGCGATTCAGACCGGTATGGTGACTGCTCCACCACGTGGGTCGTCATAATCTATCCATAGTTAAATTAATTTTGCTAAGCTGCAGTTTTTAGTGACCCTAGCCCAGTAAATATCAAAAATAGAATATTCGTTAGTAGCCTTTGCTATTAGCATTATTGAAACGATTTTTTGAAATGGGGAAGAAAGAGCCTCTAATGGCAACCACGTTTAGGCAAAAGGAGCACAGGTCGCCCCCCGACCAGGTGGACCGATGACCTGAAGATAGCGGGGAACCGTTGGATTCAGAAGGCACAGGACCAGTTGGACCAGGCCTATGTCCAACAGTGGATCTCGAAAAGTTGATGGGTGGATGGATGGAACCGATTTTATACGACAGAATCACCTTTGGAACAGCTATAACTTTTGTCAGTTTTTTTTTTTTTGTATAATATGTATAATATGTAGCCAACGAGCATACAGTCTGTCTGATGGTAAGTAGCCACTGTCACCCATCTGAATCTGTAACCAACCACACACACGTAGTGTTAGCCACAGATTCGGTGTTACCCACTTGAGGGCTAAGTTGGAACGCCTCAGATAGGTTTGTTTCCCTTCCTAACCACCACCATTTGGATTAAAACACAGCAGCGATTAAAACTGCTGTTAATAGGCAGATGTGGCGGTGTGGCGGTAATGCTTTCACAGTTAAGCCACATATAGCTTAAATCAGAAACCAAATTGAAGACCTTGAACCCACTAAATTAAATAAGTAAACGCAAAGACAATCATAATAAACAGAGGCCTCATACAAAGCTCAGAGAGACGAAAATTTCCAACTTCTGAAATATTTATACCAACAAAATTGAATCCTGAATACAAAAAGGCAACAATAGAAACTTCATGAAATAACACGAAGTTCAATAGACCGTCCGCAACATTCGGCCAGCGGTCGCAGATATAATCAAAGGACCTTTTCCAGACCTTTTCTAACTTCGGACAAACACTGTAGATGGAACGAAATATTATTTATTGCGATTTCTCGTTGTATTAGTAAAAATTTGTTATCGTCGCGCGCTCTGCTTTTGTTATTGGTTTCATAATATACTTAATATAGATAATTTCGTCACTATCACACTTCGTCAGCTTAAGGAATGAAGACTTTTCTGATTTTGTCCTTAAAACTCTAAAGAAGAAAACCATTTGCAGCAGTAGAAAATAGCCTAAAGTACCTCTCAAGGTGGTAGAACTCTTTGTGGTTCGATTCCGGAAACACCGCCGCCACGCCTATTTCTGCCTGATAACAGCAGTGTTATGCGCTGCTGTGTTCTGGTCTGAAGGGTGTGGTAAGTGAGACAAACTTATCCGAGGCATTAATCACTAATCGCAGTGTACAAAATAATGTACAAGGCACTAGTGGCCACCTTTAGGTGGACAGCAAGCTCATTTGCAACTTCCATATTATAAAAAAACTGTATTTAAAACATCGTTAGAAAACCAAGACTTCTGAGAGTACCCAATTCCGGGAAAGGGTTTTACACTACGGTTGGACTGCGGAGATACTCTTATTTCTGCTCCATAATAGCTTTGTAAAGATTTTCTGATTTACAATGTATATAAGGCAGACGCTTTTACACAAAACTTTGCAATTCGTGTGGATTATTGTAGTTTAATACTCAGAAATAGCAAGTCAACTATGGTCGATATTTGGTTAAACTTCAGATACCAGATAAGATCACGGCCTTAAAAGTTGGCCACGGATTCGTTACTACCCCTAAAGAATAAGTTCGAACGCTCCGGATGTCTTCTTTACCACATCTTTATACACCAAAATACAGCATACATTATTACTCGAAGAGTCCTACCACCTCCAAATCTATCATAATTACATACATGAGACATTTCTATTAAATTTTACATGACGTCTTTAGAATAACATAATCGCATTCACTAACAAATCCTCTGAATGTTCAAGAATAATAGTATTTTTGGAGCCTCTCGTAATGAAAGAGGCTTAGTGCGTCTGAGTCTGTCTGAGCGGATGAGTGCTCGTTAAAATATACTTGAATCTCTATTAAATATATTGCAACGGAATGGCACTTAGAATTGTTCTAATACCCTTGATTCAAGGTCAGAACTGTATCTTGCGAAGACTTGTATGGCCTTGAATCAATCCTTGAACGATTCTATATATAAAAGGACTCCTACATAAAATCGATCACGCTTTTATTGTCAAATACGGGACAAAGTTTAAATGCCTCGCAATATTGAATTTGTTTTATCACCCTTTAAAGTAAAATTAGAGAAGATTTCAGTGCTATAATAAGATATGTGTCGATACGTGACGGTGATGGCATCGCTGAACATAAAAAAGTTATGCAATTTACTTACTATACTGAACTTCTTCACATTACTTACTAGTCAGTCACAGATTATTGCATGCTGTGATACATGTCGGATCATGCTAAGTGAACTGATACTGCTTATACTTGATTAGGAACTGTATATGTCAAATAATATTTAGTAACTTTTATCTGTAGCTCTGAGTTGATATTAGCATGTTGATGGCGCGAACGTTTTCACCCTATCACAAATTGCTTATCGCGCCTGAAGAAGTTTTCACTTCAAAAATAGCTCACAAAGCCATCTTCCAATAAGAGTTCTTGGTATAAACCATAACTCCCAAGAACGAAGAAAAAGAATCGATACCTAAGAAACCCTTATATGCAAGTTCTTCATGATAATGTCGATAAAATCATGAGAATGCTACCAACTCGAAAGATTCCCGCGAAGAGCCTACTCTTTCCCAACAGTGAAAATATAAGTTACATATAAATTTACTAGAATAACAGAAAACAACACCAGTTGTGTGTCTATAGCGCAAAGGCTACAGAAAAAACTAAACGGGGATACAGTTGGGAGCAGAACTTTTATTTTAGTTTAAACGAACTAATTGGGGCAAACAATTACGGAGCTATTCGGTTTTATTCGTTAGTTGTGGACTGAAATAAAATTTGAAACGAGTATTAATTTGGAGTTAAACTTTTGTTTCCGTTTTGTGGTTTTGTAAATATTTGGTCCTTTGGATTGGTTGCATGTTACTGTTTTTGGATGCTCATTTCGAGTAATGTTTGTTATTGCGATTAGCTGGAAATGAAACGAGTATTCATCTGGAGTAAAACTTTTGTATCCGTGTTTTGGTTTTGAAATTCTTATCTTTGTAATCTGTTTCTTTTCTCTTTTAGCATTTACTATGCTGCTGTTTGTATGTAAACTGTCTTTAATTAATTATTTTTGTATAGTATAGACTATACTCCAAATTTCCTCTGTGTACCTATTTACAGTGGAAACTTTACTGAAGAACGATTTACCTATTTGTATGATGGCTTAGTATTAAGACCATTGTTTGTTTCACTAGCAAAATAAAATAAAATACTTAAAGCTGATCACAGATGGAATGCTACTTCTGACTAAGGTCGCCTCATATGCAAACCAGCCGATTTAAAAGTACTGGTGGCGACACGTACCGCTACTTTCAAAATCGCCTTTTTAACCGAATTTCCAAAGGTTTGTAAAAGTTATATTTCACGGCGGACTTCGCTTCGATTATACGATTGACTAGCTTGCTCGAATCTCTTTGACATAGTAGATTCGTGCTCATTAGTGGGATAGTAATTTAAATGTGATACTATTTTAATAATAGGCAAATAAAAAGTTACGATAAAATAAGCCCAACAAGTTTGCGCGTTTAGCGAGAGAATTAATTAATTTGGCGGAACTCGAAAACCGCAATTCTCAGGCAATCAACATTCATTGCGACAATCTACCATTTAAATTAGGGAATGCTGAAGTTGTTTTGTCGGTACGTACCTAATTATTTATAGAATATTAAAAGACCGAGACAAACATAGAGGTAAGCTTAAGATAGACGAAGATGGACGAATATTAATTAGAGAGAGCGCATTTTGGGTTATTTACGTTACGTATAATAAGAGTATTTTGTATATTTGAGATGAAACTAAAGCTTTGAGCCTAAGGTAGAAATCATATTGTATATATGAAATTGTTGCTTTTTATAAATTTATACCAGACTTTTTAATTATGGTATTAGGGGTAGCAACGCTCTTATTGATTTGTTCCGTTTTTTTATAGATCCATAACGCTTTCTACACTCATAGCCCCACTTTATTACTTTACTACTGTGTCGGGGAACTATGGACACATAAAGACAGACACAAATATCCAGACCCAGAATATAATCTAAACTCGTCATTCAGTTGTCTGTTTGGCCGGGGATCTAACCCCGAACCCACTGTGTGTCAGACCGGTGTAGTGACAGCCACGCGGGTAAACTGAAATCACAGGCAGTTTCATACTTAATCAGTTATAAACTTAAATAATTACTTTTAACTAAAACACGACTTCACTAATTTTCTTTCATGAGTTTCGAACCTGAGAGCAAATTTCGCCCACAGGTAGCTATGTAAGTAATTTCATATAGAACTTAACTTTAATTTAAATTTCAATCGCAGATGCGTTGTTTCTTCCAAGGATCGCCTTATATAAAAGTAAGTTGGCAACCACACCTTACTATCGAAGCGCAAGGACTTTTTTACTTTAAAAATTGAAGTGTCGTTGGTTCCTCTCCGGTAGAACTATATGCAAATCTGGCCCGCGGATCGGTGATTGCCCATATGACGTTTAGATCATAATACTCCACTAGCACACACACATACCTCTGGTTATTTTTAAACCTGCACGTAAATTTCCTAATGGTGTTGTTATTCTTCATCAGAATGAAATAGAAAAACTAAAACTCAAATCCTCAACGTGAGTGCGAATCGCAAACAATTAAAATACCACAGATAATGCAATAAAAATATTATAAAATACGTATTACAAGGAATTTTTAAACAAAATTTTAGTTTAGGCGAAACAATTTAGCATGTTATTCTCATTTTAGTTAAATGGAAACACAAAATGAAAATTCATAAATACAACGAGAGAGAAAATCACGGTGTTACGAAAAATTGCAGCCACATTTCTGTCCTTTGTGGGACGTTCGAGAAGTACTTAGGGAGAATTCTGAATTGTTTTGTTTCTAGTGCGTGCTAGTGCCGAATACGAAACGTAAAGAAAGCCGGTAATAGATTATTACACTTTGTCACATAGAGATCAATCGGGATCTCACACGAGTATTACTTTGAAATGTTTCGAATTGAACGTAAAAATGGATTTTTATACACTACTGGTGGACTTAGTTGTGGAAGTTGAATAATAAACATAAACGCTTCCTACATTCATAATCCCGCAGTAGGATTTTCTCCCGTGTCGTGGGTGCCATGGACACACAAAGACAAATACACACCCAGACCCAGAACAGAAATCTAAACTCATCATTCAGATGCTGTCTGGCCGGGGACCGAACCCGGGACCCACTGCGTGTCAGACCGGTATGGTGACCACTCGTGGGTCGTCAAAAGAACCTGGAGTGAACTTCCGAGGTATTCCTGGAGCGCTAATACATGCCTCTTATTTATAATATGGAACTAGCAAACGAACAAGCATGCAAGTGGCCACTACCGCCCATGGACATCTGTTATCAATCCTGGATAATATTAGTCTTACTTGAGGTTCGCTACAGATGTGTTGCTACATCCCTAAGGACTAAGTTGGAACGCCTCGGATAAGTATATTCACCGTACTACGTCCTTTAGACCAGAACACAACAAAGCCGACGCCTCGCGCGTTATCAAAACAAATGGAATGCCGCTGACTGCTTTTATCATTGACTTTACCCTACTTCATAGACACGGCGAGGGAGATAGCCTTTGTCCATCAAAGGGAATTATAATAGATTCCTGCGAAGTTTTGTTTTATTGAACACAGCCCCACCCATATGTACGCTCTGCAAAGGGATCTACTAGTATCACATAAATCCTCTTATGCTCGGAATATATCAGCCTCGGGTAACATTGACATTGAAAATAAAATCTCGGGTCTCGGGTATTCACTCAACGTAATTTGATATCGGGACATTACGGGAAATATACCTGGTAATAATCTTTCCAATAGCTCTATTGTAGAGCAGTAAGAAGGTGATATATATATTCTTGCAATATACAGTAAACTTTATAGACATTTGGAACTAGAATGATTTTACGAGGATTTTTTAGTCATGGTTTTCCAATACAAATATTATATACACTAAAGCACGTCAAGAGCTACGAAACAAAAAACAACTGGCCAAGTGCGAGTCGGACAATGGTTCCGTACCATTATCTATAAAGATACAAATAAATCATGTCTTTTGTATGGAAGCCCCCTTAATATTTTATTTTATTTTCATTTAATTATTTGTTTTTATACTGAATATGTACCTAACTAAATATTCTGTGAATATTGCAGGCGTCTCTATTGCCGTTATTAATTGAGAGGAAAAAATCTCGTTTGTTGTGTTCTGTTTTTAACCGGCTACAGAAATACATCAGCTGTGAACATTTCAACTGTCTAGCTATGATGGTTCATGAGATACAGCCTTGTGACAGACAAACGGACAGACGTGGAGAGAAGTCTTAGCAATGGGGTCCCATTTTTGTCCTTTGGAACCATGAACCATGTGTGGAACCCTAAAAAGGAAAATAAAATCGATTGATTTTCAAAAACAAATGGTACTGTTTTGTTTATTACATTATTACCTTATTTACATAAGTTTATATATTTAGTTATACCGGTAATCGAAACACATTGAAGTTTTAGGCACTTCTTAAGCCCAGTATGAGAACTGCCGGGAACATTGTTAAAAAATATTAAAACAAAAAACTCGACTGCTTAAAATGATTTCTTGTTCGTATTATTTAATTTAACGCTTCATATGAGTTTTTTCAAAATAGTCAAGTAAAAAGATTATAATATTTTTAGAATGTTCTATTTACTATTTATTGTTGTGATCATAAAAAAGGCGTCCCTTTCCCCCTTTCTCACCTATTCGCAGGTTCCATTTTATTAAATGTACATAACCTATGTCACTCTCCGAACTGAGACAATTCTAATGATATGTCATACGTCACAATCCGTTCAGCGGTTTAGGCTGTAGCGCATGCCAAAGAAATGGACATACATACAAACATACATACGCTCGACAAACATTACCCTCCTTCTGACGCAGTCGGCTAAAAAAGGTAAAGATGTCACGTGGAAATGACAGGATTAATTCAGTGCTTCCGGCTCAGCGCAGTCGTTTGTTGGGATAACATGCTTAGATAGAGTTTTATTTTATTTTTATTTATTTAGTTTTATTTACCACTCGCCCAATAAATACATATAACGTCAATTTATCCAACGTACACACAAATACCATTTATTATGTTCAGGACAATGGTTTTCGTTTAATTTTTTCGTGTTTATACTTATTGGCTAGTTTTTCGTTCATAAATAAGTCATAAGTTTGAGTTTGTATGTATTATATTACGTTCTTATTCCAGTATTTTTCCAGTATCAATGATTTTTCTAAAAGAAAAACACAATGCCGAATGAATCCGTTCTTTATTATGTTAGTTGTTTTTGGTATTACTATTAGTATAGTGTGTTAAATTTAATTTCATAGCTTTAGTTTATCTTAAGTTAAGTTATTTTTTTATTTTACATTTAGTTGGTTTGGTTATTTTTTTATTTTACGTTCAATCAAGATTAGGTTTTGAATTGTTTACGAAAAATCGCGTAAAAAGACGTTTTTTGTAGCTAAAATTGAGTTGTGAATTTCAAAAGACATTCTCCATAATCGCAGAAAATATTATTAAACAAAATTGTTCGGGGTTGTCTAACCTGAAACAAGGAAAGCGTCGGGGCGAAGCGCCTTACAAGTCGGCCAAGGCCACTCGACGCCCGTGCCCTACTTGGCCCCGACTAAGCCCACGTGAATGGCCTTAGGTCATAGTAAGCCATTGAGAATTACGAAGAAATTAAGCTGTAGTTCAACTGAATGACTGCAGGTCATTGAGAAATATGCAGAAATATTTCAAAGGTTGGTAAATCCGGGATAGTTCGCTTGCGGAGGTACCACGACCTTTTGTATTGACGTGACGCAGTTGTAGCTAACTTACATATAAGGCGACGTTAGTCGTCAAGTAGCATATGTAATCCGTTTCAGAACACCTGCTCTATATGGAGTTAGTTACATACTTATTGACCACTACAATATTATAAAAATCCAAGAAGTCGATTTAGTTAATATTGTTTATACATGAAAATATATTCATAGTCCTATGGGTGGGTTAATGGTATGAATACGATGATAATGTACAGGTATTATCTTTAACACATTATGGTTTTTATAGTTGTTAATATCGAAGAAAACATCGAGACCCAGTCATTTAGTTTTAGTCTCATGTTGAAATCCCAGGGAGCGGTCATTTTCTGAAATAACATCTACGGACATAGCTTGAAAAAATAGAGTATAATATAGAGATTTATTAACAAATGATTTCATAAAAAACAGTTCTTAAACAGTTATGGGCTGTAACGAGACGCTATATTTACGGTTGATCACATAAAGTCCTATAAAACAGAAACATTCAGTTTATTAAGTCACTTGTCAAAAGAACAATGTAATAATTCAGTGTTAAACGCTCAAAGAGAATGGCGCAGTGTTCGTTCATATAGCAATACCTTCGAATGGGTCGCAGCGGTGACAAGGCAATTTCGAGCGAGGATCTTGTGTTAGCATTCAGTAATAATTCAGATTTAACCCCGTCAATTTACTAAATGAATTAATGGCCATATCTATTCTTAATAAACTTGGTCAAACAGTACGGGTTGATGACGAAAACTCTGTAACTTGAATATTAATAATGTTATATGTATCATATGAATTTTAATGTCGTACGAGACAAACACTTAAATAACCTACATCATAAAACAACTGGACAGGTTCCAGTCGGACTTGCGCATGAAGGGTTCCGTACTGTAATCTATAAAAAAACGGCAGAACATCACGTTTGTAAGTTGTTATTTGATGTTATAGCGGCAACAAAAAAATGCATCATATGTGAAAATTTTAATTGTCTAGCTGTTAGGGTTCTTAAGGCATAGCCTGGTGACAGACAGACGGACAGCAGAGTCTCAGTTCTCTTCAGTATGGTTCCGTTTTTGTCCTTTGGGTACAGAATCCTAAAAAGGTCAACGAAAATAGAAAACTCTGGAATTTGGAGACAAATTGTATTCGCGGTTTTTTGCCTTTGCTTGTTTTCCCTCTTTTTCAATCTCTCAAATAAAAGTTAGTAAAAGGCGGTCATTATTGACTTGTATCATCATTATTGGATAACGATGTCGTTAACACAAGAAAAATGTACACGTATCATCTCTATGTTGTAATCGGTGTAGCGAGTTCAACCTTTTTGAGAAACTGGATAGAACATAAAAAGACCAGGAACCGGTAGCCCGATATGTACTGCGGCTAGAGTAGAACAATTACTTTTGCTACCACGCTCTGAAATGGGCACCTTATGGCAAAGTCAAAGTCTCGTAGAGACGACGTAGGTGAGTGGAATGTAAGGTAAAACGTAAACGCTTTCTTCAATTATGACCCCACACTAGGATTTTCTCCTGTGTCGTGGGTGCTATGGACTAATTTTAATTTTACTCAGTTCTGACAAAGGTATCCATAAGAAAACCACATAAGTCTTAATTTTGCATTCAGTGTGCGCGCGTGAAATAGACGAATAACTCAGCTTCTACCGATCCGATTCTTATAAAACTTGAAATGAACAATGCATCTAGGATGAAATGATATGATGAAAAATTCGACCTTCTACTCTTCAATCCTGATGATGATGTTAGCCAAAACCAAAGAAGTTAGCCATTTGGTGCTTAGGAATATATAATAACATTATTCACCAGAGACATACTATAAAAATGGTGACCTTCAACTCCTCAAGCTTGATGATTCAGGGAACTGCAAGCCTAAACGACAAGAGTTATCCATTTGGTGCTTACGGATATATAGTGAAATTGATAAGCAGGGAATACGATGAAAAAAATGGCCTTCAACTTTTCAATCCTGATGATGCAGGGATACTGAAGGCATAAGAAGGCATAAATGTAGGCCATGTAAAGCTTACGGATTTATAATAAGATTGCTAGGCAGAGACATAGGACGTCAAATTGGACCTTCAACTCTTCAGTCCTAATGAGGGTACCTTGAACCTAGACCATACATTGGACTGGTTAGACATTTGGTGCTTACGTGTATGCAGTAAGATTACTATGCAGAGGTATAAGATGAAAATTTTGACTTTTAACTCCTCAAACCTGAAGATGCATACTGTAAGACTAATTCATGGGTTAGGATTAGGTTAAGCTAGTGATATATATCGGATGGGTTAAGTTAGGTTGGAAAATAAAAGAAAACGTAAGACTAAGCGAGCAGGGAGCGGCAGCGCCTTGCAAGTGGGTGCGCCCAGTTCATATAAGTACAGACCTAACCTTTATTTACCTCTATTTTATAAAAGTTTTGTTACTCATAGGACTAAATTTTTATTTTTGCTTAGGACTAAATTTTACATTTATGCTTTTTGAAGTTGAATTTACGTTTGTATTTACACAGACACAAAGACACAAAGAACCAAAAAAAAAAAATAAATACATGTTGGTTTTTTACATACACTATTAAAAAACAAACAAACATTATTTAAAAAATCTATGTTTGCTGTATTCTATAAAGTTTTGAAGCAAATTTGTAACATGAATACAAATATTGTTTTTAACTATAAAGTGCCTTAATTTGAAACTGAAAAATCCATGAATAATTTCCGTATTCCTGAGAACTTACGCCGTGTTTACAAAGAGTTTTAAACTACGAGTAAAGATGTAGATACACCACGTTTGAAAGAAAGTCACCAAAATCTCCGAAGTCACAATTAAATGATCGCATACAAAAAGGCTACCTGCAGTGATTTCCCGCAATTTATCAAGAGATGGCACCACTAGTATTCGTAAATGACACTATTGAAGTTTTATAAACATCTTTATAATAAAACTGTCTTAGCACGGACGTTAACCAGACATGATTATCATGCCTCACAAGACATTTTACCTTTGTCAAAATTTAATGTGATCAGAGAATATAAAATTTACCCAAATTTACACAAATAGTTCTACCACGTTTAAAAACTTCTAGGGAGTAACAAACAAACAGACAATTATATAACCACTTTTTATAGAAAAACTTGTGTCTCTCTTCCTCTAACTTGTACTATCAAAGAACCCGGTGTACCCCCGTCCTAATCTTAAACCAGCCCAAGTAACCCGCTTGCAACTTTTATCCAACTTGCATAGTATTCAATTTGAACTGAGTTGCAACAGTTGTGGGGTTGTTGTTGATTGCATTGCTGCAAGTAACTTACAGCGATGTTTTAAATGAAATAAAAATCCTTTGAAGTTTTACTATGGAGATTTTACAAGCTTTTATTCTTAAGCTGTGCCTCGTTTTAAACGCGTTGAAAAAATCTATGCTAATACGCAAACATAAGATGGTGTGTGTGTGTGTGTGTGTGTGAGAGTGAGTGTGTGTGTGTGTGTGAGAGTGTGTGTGTGTGTGTGTGTGTGTGTGTGTGTGTGTGTGTTTGTGTGTGTGTGTGTAGTCAATCACGCAAGAGCCACAGGTCCGATTTACATTAAATTTCGCATGAATGTAGCTTATTTACCTGGTCAACTTATGCTACTTTTGATTTCGATATTTTGCACTATTTAAAGATGGCGGCTATCTTTACGTCCCGTAGCGAAGCACGAGTACTTCAAATAGTGTAACATAATTTTAATTTAAAATAACTTTTGAAAGGGTAGATGAATTTGGTGGTGTTTAAGCCACGGCACAATGGCAATCACTACATAATATAAAATAAAGTCGCTTCCCGCTGTCTGTCTGTCCCTACATATGCTTATTTCTTAAAAACTACGCAACGGATTTTAATGCATTTTTTTAGTAGATAGGGTGTTTTAAGAGTAAAGTTTATATGTATAATACATGCATAATATAGTAGAGAGACACTCAT
>DWTU01001320.1:0-13549 GCA_018251515.1 Cecropterus confusis | reverse complement strand
CCCGAACATCCTTGCCCTACCGCCCTTATGTCGACTTAACCGTAGCATATGAGAGACCGGGGGGGTAAGACGTCCCATGTCATGTCATGTGTTTCATTTTACTTGTATAATATGTATTAAAATGGCAACGGCGAGGGAATCGTATTATTATTTATATATTATTGGACTATAATGAAAGCAAAAATTTTATGTCACAATCGTCGGAGACAGGTGTTCCGTAATTCCTAATTATATTAATTAGGAATTACTAATTATAATTAATTTTCAATAATTCCGTTCCATTATTGAAAATTATTATAATTTTCAATTTGTACCGACCTACGTATACAATATCACGGGTATAATAAAATAAAACCCCACTTCTCCAAAAGTATTACAGTAGTCAAATTATAACTTTAAATGGTAGAAGACAGATTATATAGAGAAGCTGAGCCCCTCGGATAACCCCGCGTTTAAAAAAATATAACTTGACATGGTTACATACAGCCAGAATTGTAGACCTTATACAATTTTAACATTATAGCATTGTTTCAAAGAAGACTAGATAGCAACTGATATTAGCGGCAGTGACGGTGGCTACGTGCGAGTAGAGCGCGCGCGGTATCTTAGGTTTATTTTTTTTGTGCGTAACCCTAGTTACATTTTCTAAAATAGAAGTAGCCTAAGCTACGCCTTATAACATCAGTTATCCAACAGTAAAAGTCCCGACAAATTCGGTCCAGCGGTTTCAGAGATTACCCGGAAGAAACAGACAAAAAGTCTAGTGATAAATGTTTTGTTGTCAGTATCGTATATACTTCCATATGCATTTAATAAAAAGATGTTTTTTTATATTACAAACAGACACTTCAATTTTATTTATATGTATAGATTGTAATGAAATACGGAATAACAAGTACACAAATAATTGATTTTTATAAAAGCAGAGTGAAATCAAAAAGCCGGAAAATGTAAAATGTACGTCATGACGGTTTAATTTGTAATTCTAAACTTGTAAATTACAATTTTAATTACAGTAAAAACGTTAATAAGATAATTAAATACCTGATCTTTCTAAATTCCTATTCAATTTTTGTTCATTTCTAATTCGCGCAAGGAGGATATTGCGTAATGCCAAATTTATCGGGGTAAAGCTACTTGCCCTTCTGTTCCCTACTGACCCAATTAGACCCCAACACACCTTTACGCACAAAAAGTGGCTATCATAGTTATGTACAGTATAAAAGGAAAGATAAATCTGACAAAACTGACTTTCCAGTCTTTTTACACCGAGAGCCACGAAATATTCGCTCAGCAAATTTTACTATAATATACAGCCAAATTTTGTGGCCTTATAAGAACGAAAAACGCTCGAAGCGACGGATTCGTGGCTTTCGAGCAATCGTATGAATTTTACATTTTTTAAATTGCACTCCTTTTTCCTTCCTTCAATGCTGTTTCCCCTTGATTGACACAGTATTGCACCCCATCCCCCACATTTCAGTCACAATTATTTCTTACGAGTTGCGACCATGGGACCTATTTTTACAAGTCCCCGTGATGTGTTTTGAGTGTTTAATTTTGCATAACGGTAGCAAAGTTAAACGAAAAAAACTTTATGAAAGGGTGATATATTGTTTATATATTACATACATACAACCAACCCTTAAGTACCTACCATATTAATTTTCGATCCTAGGATTAATTTTATTATTCTATGATTATTGTATTGTTTTAGATAAAACATTAATGAGTATCTTAATTTTCTGAATGCTTTTATTCTTACTATGTTGCATGCTCATCTTTATGCCCAGAACCAATCTAAATTCATAATTCAGATGTCTGTCTGGCCGGAGATATAACCCGGAACCCATTGCGGTCAGACCGGCATCGGCATGTTGACAGCTCCGCCACGTGAGTCCTCATAATATACACATAGATAACATACTACTATTTTAAATTGCTACAGCAAAGATGTAATGCAATTAGGAAATTGCTTCACATTACTTATTTATACAATAATTACCCACAAAACATTAGCTTCAAGCGTAATTAGTTTAACGCTACAAACGTGAAACTTAAGCGTTTAAAAAATTTATATATTCGTTCTAAGGCCACGAAGTTTCGCTAATAAATAATTGTAGCGAAATTTATTGAAATTCCCACAACCCTTGGCGCTGCAAGCGTTAATGAAACGCCAAGTAAATGTTTCATGGTGTTCGTGATATATATAATATATCTACTAGCAGAGCCGTGCCCACTTCGTCGAGCGTAAAAAACGTTTTTGGTGTGGTTCTTAGTACTGTTAGCGTTTAGTACCCAACTGGGATGTATGCGAAATATGTATGCTCTATGTAACATCTTGGTATTACCTTTCAAGTGAATATTAAAATGATTGAGATTATTCTAATTGTTCAATCCTTCTTTGTATACAATATTTGATGTAGTGTTATTATCTGGCACCAAAATTTATTGTTTTTCTGCATATAAAACCAGAAATAAACCAAAATTTATAATATATCTGACTGTAGGAAAAACACTTTTTTAAATCAATGCCTCTTGTTCCGGACCATTATCAAAAAAAAAACGGCGAAAATCACGTTTGTTGTATGGGAGCACCCTTCAATATTATGTGGTTAGAGCGGCAACTGAAATACATCACCTGTAAAAAATAACTATCTGCCTACCACGGGTAGCGCATGAACCGGTGTGAGCTTGGTGACAG
Organism: Cecropterus confusis; assembly: GCA_018251515.1. Classification (NCBI taxonomy): domain Eukaryota; kingdom Metazoa; phylum Arthropoda; class Insecta; order Lepidoptera; family Hesperiidae; genus Cecropterus; species Cecropterus confusis. The sequence continues at coordinate 10,845 of DWTU01001320.1, read as the reverse complement.
ACAGACGGACAGACGAACAGACGGACACAGACTAGTGTGGCCCAATTTTCGATGTCTTCTTGCCATCTGCAATCAAGGACAGCTGTGGCAGAGTCAACGACACGCCGTCTCGGAGACCTCCGGCGACGCCCAGCTGCTGAGAAGGTCGGCTCGATGGCGTGATCTGTACCGCACTGACGCACATAAACGATGCTGACGAAATCAGAACCAGTTTCAGACAAATTAAGGTCACCTACTCGCACAGGAGATTCATGATATTCGTTTTCATTTTTGTTTACTTATGTGGCTTTTGTTACCTATTATTATTAAAGTTTACGTACTCAGACCACCGGCATAAATTTGCAACGTAGAAGCTGCAAAAATATAATGTACCAAAGGTCATGATTCTGTAGAGATTGTCCGAAAAACGAGTGCATATCTGAAAGGCTTCTATATGAATATATATATTTGTAGACAGACTTGTACGTAACAAGTCTGTTATACTCCAGCGTAGCTAAGTGGTTACTGCACGTAGAATAATCCCGATTCCGGATTCAATTCAGGACGAATGCATTTAGATGACATTTAAGATACCGTTCATCCCAGCTGATCGATAATTATGGAATAAAATTATTAAGTAATATTTTATTTCTTAATTATCCCACGCAAGATACGGACGACAACTTGTCATAAATAAACACGACAGTTTCAAGTGGATCAACAGATAAAATGCTCGCTGGCGCTAAAAGCTATAAAACTTAAACAACTAGACGACGCAGTAGATACATAGATTACGGATCACACCTTTCGTAGCACCAGCGGCCATTACGACCCAGGTGTTTCTTTATCGTCAAGTAAACGAGTGGCCGACCTGACCCACCCGACTAAGCGCACGTGTTGGAGCATCTGCCGGTATAATCGGTTACCTGTGCATAGAACTCCTCAAGCATTTGACCGCCTGGTACTTTTTTCGAGAATCCATATGTAAAAAAAACACATTCCTACTATCGATTGGCCATCTGTCTAATTGTAACTCGTTAAGTTTTTAGCATGCAAATGCCACCCATAAATACGTTTTAAATTATCATATGTTTTTAAGACCTGTACTCCGAAAAATATTTGCGTCTATAGAAAGAATTATGGTTCGTTAAGATTCAATTGCAATATAAACATAATATATGGATAATATTCATATCCACTGTTCGTGTACGTTTCGCATTTTTATTACTAGGAGCTACGTCATTGTAATTTATATGATATAAAATTACAAGTATATAATAACTTTCTAAAATTTAATACCAGATTAAAAAACATGCAAAGTTTTCTATCTGGATCCTTCATGAGTATCAACGTGTTATACTGTAGTACAGCAGACCAATTGACTGCACCAACCGTAATTTGTTTTTCTATTACATTAAAATAATTTAAACTCAGTGGGTTAGTTTTATCAATCTTTATTTTATGATCTCAATTTGAAATATAGTCAGTGGGTATGTACGTATACATTGTCTAATAAATAATAACTTTCATTTTCATATTTCAAAGTACAAAAATAAGTAACAATTTTAAATGATTATTGACGACGATGGATTAATGACGACCCACGTGGTGGAGCGGTCACCATACCGGCTTGACACGCAGTGGGTCCCGGATTCCTTCGCGGCCAGACAGATATCTGAATGATGAGTTTAGATATCTGTTCTGGGTGTGGGTGTTTGTGTATTCGTCTTTGTGTGCAATCCCCTTTGTGTGTCCATGGCACCCACGACACGAGAATATCCTATTGTGGGGCTTTGAGTGTAGAAACCGCTTTAGTGTAAAAAGCGTTTATGATTAAAGAAAATGAAAATTTACGTAAAATCTTATACCAAAATAGTAACGAGACACTAAGGTCACGTTACTATATTCTGTGACTAATCACAGAATATGTTTGGGCGTAATAGAGTAGGATACAACATAAAACTTCAATGTTTTATACAGTCTACAAAGTAGAGCCCACCTACTCTAGATCTTACTATAAAACGTAGTATTTTAGAAAAATAAATAGTATGTTTAATTATTCTTACCTATAATGTTAATCTTGTCCCAATACTAGAGCAAAATATTTTTGAGCAATGATAGTCTTTATCGGTTTAAAATTCCTTTTTAATGATTAAATTACTATCACATTATGTTAATACAATAAAGTAAGCAAAAATAAAATAATTTAAACATGGTTTCCTTGACACCAGATGACATTTTAGTACATTTGAGCAAGAACTAAAAACATGCAATACAAAGAAATAATTTAAAAGTAATTTATATGACACCACAAGTAAAAAATATACCGTAATTTGGACTGCACATATGGTGTATAATTATACTACATCAGTCCTTTTGAAACTTCAGCAGAAAATATTCAACTATATATTTCACTTTAAAGGAACTATACACACTATTTATAGTATGTAATGTCTTAACTCCATCCACTAACAATATTATTACTATACATTTATAACATAGTATATTAAGTTCATTCACAAATTTACTATATAAAACCAACACTATATTGCTTTTTATCTTACCCAATATAAACACAACATACACAAATCAAAGCTATGCAGACATACGAGTAAAACGTAATATATTTTAAAATATAATGCGGTATAATATATACTTTAGCTAAGGTTTCCACTTGTGAAATGAAAATCATAGTCATAATTATAGACCAAAATATTTAAACAAAATAATCCGCGACTCTACTGTATCTAACCCGTAAAATATACCTTGGATACAAAGAACGGAGTGTAAATTAGGAAAAGTTGTATTAAATAATAATCTTTTCAACAATCCACCAAACCAAATAATGCAGTTATAAACATATGCTCCATTTGTCTTTAGTGGAAGACATGTATATGAAAGGGTTAAAGTGAAATAAAAACCTTGAGCTTGTCGCTACCAGCTTAGTATGGAGTTCGGTTAAGGCAAGGTACTGAAAAAGTACGACACGAGCGAATAAAAAATTAAATAAAATGACACATATTATGAGTAATCATAACTTTGCTGTTCGAATATTGGAAGATTCACGATTGCATTCATAATATCCCCTATTCAAATGTTGAGAAATCGAATGCAGGGATGACTTCGAATAAGATAGCAACACACAAGTCCTTCTAACTTTTAATCACTCACCTCCCACCCTACAGGACTTTGCACCTAATAATAAAATTTATAACTGATTTAACTTTTTGTGGTTCATTAAACAAACGCGTTGCAAAAAGGATATTATAGAATAAAATATTACGTAAACTATAAAAACGTGAAGCCTGAAATAGCTCCAGCTCTACATGCTCCATTAGCTTAGGCTGTTTATTTATAAAAACCAACTTCATAAAATTAATACCAAGTAAATACGAATTGGTCTTGGTACTCAGATATAACTAAAAGAACTGGGGGATGTTAATCCAAGACCGGTCTAATAACCACATAGTTTAAATCCCCCATAGTGAATAATCCTTATATATAATAAAAACAAATACTCCGCATTATTCAAAGTGCAAGTCAATTTTTTACAAAAATAAACAATTTGGAGGAGCGAAAATAAGTAATGATAGAAATTTCTGTTAAAATTTTTGTCTGTGAGTTTGAAATTGTATTCAACCAAAACTTCTGAATTAATTTTTATTGGTTTGATAATATAAAGTTATGATATTTTTTTTAAACGGGTAAAACTGTGGGCCCCAGCTTGTACTAAATGAAATCTGTAATGATAGAGAATTCTTGCTATGCCAAACGCGAATTTCAAATCAGTAAAGTTATGATGATCACTATATGTTTTAGACAAGCCCCTAAAATTTTGTACACCAAACGTATATCGGTACAAATATAATAATTTCAGCTACTTAAAAGTACCTTTATTATATTTACAAAATGTACACCACATTTGTCGGCCAAGAGTGAACTGGTATTATGGGTTCTTTTTAAAAGTGTTTTAATATTTTTTGTCTAATAACAATAATTTCCAGTGCTACTGAATTCTAACTTGAAGAGTGTGGTAAAGACACACACAAACATACACAAGACCTTCTAACTTAGTCCCCAGAAGTTGCAATGCATCTGTGACTGTCAGGCAAGTTTTCACTCTAATGTGGGTTTGATAGTATATTTATAATATTTTTATTTACAACTTAAAATTCATTACAATTAAATATCCAAAACTGCAATCACTTGTGTTTATATAATAGATAATACACCACAGAAAAACTTGTAATGAATTCCACTCGAGTGTCTAATTTACACATTAATCTTCTCAGTTTATAACTATTTATGGCATAGTAATATAGTGAAATGAAAGAGCAGGAAGTTCATTAAATAAATATCTTTGTGTATTACAATCATCCAGTAAGATAAGTCCCTTAAACTCAGACCTAACAAGTAACTAGTATTAAATATTTAACTATACGCAAATACAAACAATGGAAATCTGTTATTACAAACCTTGGATGGCAAGGAGTTTTATGCGAAAACAATTATCGTTAAAAATGTATAGTACAAAACATGTACCATTTAAACATCATTTGTTGGATATCCATATCAAAAAATATGGTAGACTTGTAAGCAAAATTATCTTCATTTCTAATGACACATGCGAACTATTTCTTCTTTATATAGAAACATTATATCATTTATTTTATTTACTAAATGAAAATATTCTGTATGTGATGACTGCCAGCATTCCTGTCAGCTCGTGTTCGCGCAATTAGTTTCTTCAGCTTTGGCTTGTAAGCACTAGATATAAATAATATCCATTTTTCTCGTTTATTTATAAGTTTATAGGTTGATTAAAATATAATCACAAATTAGCGTGCTGTTCCATATGGACCGATTTTTAATAATCAGGAATCCAAGAGGGCAGAATTAAAATAAATAAATAACCTCTATTTTTTACATTTCTATGATAAAATAAGTCAATAAAGGAATTGATTCCTCTTTAACTTGCTTGCATGACAATTGTAATCACTATACATCATAAGGATGTATAGTATAATTTATTTCTCCGTGCAGTTTGGGTTATAAAAGATAAGCAGACTAGGGCGGTGAGCACGTTGCGCGGGCGCAACGCCATTATCGATAAAAATCCTACCTAGCAGAAAAATCGTAAATCATAAGGATGACAATGTCTCTGATGTAGAATTTTAATGTAAATACTTTTAGATTCAATTTTAGTAATAAGTTATTATCATTTTTATCTTTTTTGCTGTTCAGATATAAGTATTTATATTTATTTTTACCTTGCTAAATAAATACGTTGTTTTATCTATCTATCTGTTTTCGTTCATTTTTGTCACATCCCCACATAAAGACAAAACTAAGTACACCATCGACAACGCTTATCGACAACAATAAGGCACAGTGATGCGTGCCCGCCCGTAAGGCCCATGAGTGGGAGAGAGAAAAATACTCGCTTCACCGCTCCGACGTTTTATAACGCAAACTGCACGGGAAAAAAAAATATAGTATAGCTTCTCAGCACGGGCGTTGCGACAGTGGAGCAGAGTGGGGATGAAACAAATTTTAAAATATACATACGGCGTTAAAATCCTTTTGTATCCTAGTGCAAAGAAAGATTTGCTTCGTCTAAATGTCTTATACGTTTAAGACATTTATAAGAGACAAACCTTACCTAGCGCTATCGTCAAGAAAAGCCTGGCTAGGCCCATTCATAATATAATATTATGACGAAAATCGATAACACAATGTTTGGTACAATTTTAATGTGACTATATATACGATATTAACAGCCAGACAGATTTTGAACTCGTTCAAGTGTATAATTCCCCCGAGCATCGCCGCCCTCGTGCCTGCGGTTAACTGTAACTCGAAGGCCACTAATTATTTGCTTTAGGGTCATTCGCTCGGCGCTGCAAACGTCAGCATTGGCAATTGGCAAGGCGCAAAACAATTGTGTGTTGTGTACTATCTTATGAAGTCAAAAAATTTAATTCCGCTCAATGCTGCCATTTGGGGCGCCAAGCTTAAGCGAAGCCCTTGGATAAGGGTGTTTATACAGTTCCTCGGCGGTGACACTTTGCGACACACGTGCGGTGTGGAAGCACATAGAAAAACTCACACAAGTAAATCTCTTCCTAGCCACGGTAGCGGTGCCGCGAACATTACTGCATAATATCATGGACGAACAGGGACCAGCGCGTACTGACACAGTTGAAAAAGCTTTGTCTATGGTAGCGCGGATGAATTATGAATTCAATAGGGTGGCTCGGATCTGTCGTAAGTCAGTAATATCAAGAGTATGTTGGACCTCTCACTGTGCATTTGTTTCATTTTCATTTTGGAATGCGATACTGCTACTCAAGTCTGACAAACCGAATCGCACTGTTGAAAGAGCGCATGTGGGGTCCGAGGTTTTTACGTAATAAATCCATGGATTTAAATTTAGGGACCAACGCAAACAAACATGAAACCGAAGTGTCCCCACGCACACAAAGGCACATATATACACACACTTTTAATCAGTCCATGTCAATGAACACGTCGTAGTCGAAGGTATGGTCGCATTACCTACACACACAATGTTTAAAGCAATACATGTCGTTGTTGAAGATGAAAGTCGTACTGTCCACACACTCTTTGCTATGGTCCAAGTAATATATGAAAATCGCTCTATCCATACACAACTCAGTCCATTTCAACGTCCATGTCGTAGTTGGAAGTCGCACGGACACATATCTCCTGCCTCTGTATTTAGAGATGTAAGACATGAATGTCGCACCGTCCACACACACTCCAGTCCATGTAAAAGATGAAGCGCACACACACACAGCTCAGTCCATGTCGATGTCCATGTCGTAGTTGGAGATGGAGGTCGCACTGTCCATACACACCGATAAATCCTTGAATTTGGTGGCGTAAGAGTAAGATCACACTATCCGCACACACTTCTCTAGTCCATATGAAAGATGAAGCACACACACACAGCTCAGAGACGGAGGTCGCACTGTCCGCACACTGCTCCAGCCCACGCCCGAGAGCAGCACAGCCACGGCTCAGTCCATGTCGATGTCCATGTCGTAGTTGGAGGTGTTGGTGGAGGTGGTGGACGCGGAGGTGGAGGCGCTGGGCGCGGGGCGCGGCGCGCGCGGCCGCTGCACGATGCGCCGCAGCAGCACGCGCGGTAACGCCGCTGCTATCGACGTCCCTGAGAATAAACGTATATCACGTCGGGGTCACCGATTGTCTTTGGAAGGAGATAAATAAAAGTCTATATCATAAACATAATAAATATATATATATATTGTCAATTAATTTATTGCCACTGGTGTTTGTCAAAAGAGAGGTCGACTAGCGCAGCCAGACTAGCGCAGCGAGTTGTTTATGCTGACGATTCGAAATACAATTATAGTAAGGTCCCTAGATGTTTGTTATTACGAACAAAAATGGTATCAAAGGTGTTTTTTGTAGGATAGAAGTAGCATATAAAAGTTTTTGATGATTTGTATATGAAACATTCATATATTGTAAGCCTTTGCATATTTGGACTTCTCGCTACTTGATAGGCTTAGGGCACACAGAAAAACAATTACAATTCATCTATAAATCTAGCGGGGGATTAAAATATCTTTTTATATTTTACACTTGGCTTCTATACACAAACTAAAGATTAGTATCATATGTCCTCACTAATAGCGTTAGCCGACGCCTCCAACGGGTTCGGCGTGCCAGTGCCGGAGGGTCCGCCGCCCCCGGTGGCGGCGCCGTCGGGAGCGGTGGACACGGACGCGAAGAACGGCGTGGCGGTGGCCACCGCGGCCACGTTGGCGAAGGACGGCGCGGCCGGCGTGCCCGCGGGCAGCAGCGAGCGCCGGCAGATGGGGCACGTGGCGTGCAGCCGCAGCCACGGCCGGATGCAGTTGGAGTGGAACACGTGCTCGCACTCCAACCGGCACACCGTCTCGCCTGTAAAGGATGCAGCGCATGTGTTACTATCGGTTTGAATAAGCTTATACTCGTGTCATTGAACTATCCCCACTCGTTTAACTATTCAAACTAGCGAACTTCAAACTAGCTACAATTTGACTAGTGAATGAAATTTAATGAAGATCAATGAATAATGTATGACTTAGCAGTATGTTCTAATAGCATATCAAGGAAATTCTGTTATAAGATATTTTATGCTTTAAACAATTCATAAACATATACATGGCAATAGAACATGGTGAAGTATTCTATATATTTATTTGAATTGTTGGATAATAAAAAGTATATAAACGCTGATTATACTTTGTTCCAATACTAGGAGCATAGCATAATAGCATGTTCTTATCTGACAAGCTTACTCTCGCTTAGCTCACATTGTCCACCAGTCTCCACAGGGTATGTCCTCATGGCTTGCTTTGTATGTTTTCTTCCCCATTCTAAGACATCACACAACTCACCAAGCATGAAGTTGTCCCAGCACATGGTGTTAGCGGCGACCTGCTCCTCGCTGACGTGCTCATCAGTAAGAACGACAAGCGTTTTTATCAGATTGAAATAGCAAACGAGCATGAAGTCCATCTGATGGTAAGTGGTTATTGCAACCCATGGACATCTGTAAGCAACTTCATATAGAACAGGAGTTACATCTGAAGTCGATCACAGATGCGTCGCTACTCCCGAGGAGTGAGATGTTCGCCTCATATATAAGTGAGCCGGCAACCACACCCTTCCAATGAAACGCAAGAACTGCTTCACGCTAGAAATAGCTGTGCCTGTAGTACTTTACCGGTCGAACTACACCGATTGTACCACCAAGCTCCGACAAAATACCATGCAATCCCAGCAAAACTCACCAAGCACGAAGTTGTCCCAGCATATGGAGCAGGTGGTGTTAGCGGCGGCCTGCTCCTCGCTGACGGGCTCGTCGGGCAGCGCGGCGAGCGGCTCGCGCGGCAGCGGCGGCGGGCCCGCGTTCTCCAGCTGCCCGCGCAGGTGGGTCACCACCGCGTCCAGCCCTGACAACCAACCGACTATACACTTTTCCACTTGTCGTTTTTAAGCGAGATTAGACGAAAAAAAAAACAAAAAGCACGCAAGGGGTTAAACAAAGACAACAGGAGCTCAAGTTATAGGTAATGTAAGTATATAGTATTTAGTTTTATAATTATAATGCTCTCCTGTAATGCTCTCTATGCATTTAGTTTGTATTCATATAAAATAAAATGTCAGGTTATTGTTGCAGGTTAATGTCAGGTTATTGTTGCAGGTTAATGTCGGTTATTGTTGCAGGTTAATGTCGGTTATTGTTGCAGGTTAATGTCAGGTTATTTTTGCAGGGTAATGTCAGGTCATTGTTGTAGGGTAATGTCAGATTATTGTCAGGCTATTGTTATTAAATATGTCATTTCTTAGCATGTAAATAATAAATATTCAATCGTACACTTATTGCTGCCTTCTAACTAAGTCAACTGATTAAAGTCCCCACATGCTTTAAACAAAAAAAACAGCTGCCACGAGGCAAGTATGTGCGGCAGTGACACATCCATTCACAGTGGTACTATTTACTCATGAACTTAAATCATTTAATAAAATATTTTGACAAATTCCCCGTCTGGTGTAATTATAGATGATTGCATCGATCGAGCTTCATGGATACTAATTGATACTTATACTACTTTATCAGCTAAACATCATCAGACGAATCTGCCTGAATCAAATAGGAACCGTCAAGTTTCTATCAACTCTCTATCTTGATATAGAGTTGATAGAAACTTGACTAACCTAACTTGTTAGGTTAGTCAGTAATGAACACAATCCATCAATGTTGATACCTTCTCCACCAAACACGTAGTCGCCCGGCGCGCCGACGAACACGAAGGGCGCCCCGGCAGTGATGGTGTTGGTGCTACTGGTGAAATAGAATCTATCAGCGTTTGCAACAATGTAGACATGCGCAAGAATTAAGGTAATTACAAAACAAAATATTGCTACAAAATTATTGGTACATTTCATGTGACATCTTATCCATATCGTTAGAAAAACGTATCGTTAAAAAGATGCTTTCTACACTCATACCCCACACTAGCATTTTACTCCTGTGTCGTGGGTACCATGGACACACAAAGACGATTATACAAACACCCAGACCCAGAACAAAATCTAAACTCATCATTCGATGTCTGTCTGGCCAGGGATCGAACCCAGAACCCACTGCGTGTCCGACGGGTATGGTGATCGCTCCGCCACGCGGGTTGTCAAAATCGTATCCTCTTGTATCTATCAGATCATACCTTGTAATCTATAATTAAATATTACCCTAACGTAACGCTAAAGCGTAACATATTCCGATACAACAAGTATCAACACCTAATTATTTTTTTAATAAATAACAGTATGACATTAACATTGACAATAATAAAGATAATTTCCCAATATTTAATATTATACTCATCGAGCTAAAGTACAAATTAATAAAATTCGAAATGTTGTTAATATAATGGGTAATCGCAATGTTATACAAAGTCCGTGTAACAACCGAGTATTGAAGTATTTTTGGACTCTCGTGATATTTAACATAAGCAGTCACCCATTCAAAGACTACCAGCCCTAATGTAACCGGAATAAATTGTTTGCAATTCTCAATTGCTTGGCATTGTGCAATCATGACAAAGTCATAAATGATCGTAGGTATCATTGCGCGGGCCTGTTGAGCCCAGCGGAGTCATGATGAGGGCCGAGCCCTTTGCACGAGGTGTCTTCCGCCTCTCGTAAAGACGAGAGGGTCCTTCAGAGGCAGCCAGGCGGAGAAGTTTTTTTTTAATATAAATTTAAATTATGTATCTATATTCCTATTTTTTGGATTGATTTTTTAGATTCGTTTTCATTTTTCTT
>DWTU01001319.1:0-13549 GCA_018251515.1 Cecropterus confusis | reverse complement strand
TTTAATGAATTCTAGATTGTCCACTTTAACGCCATGTGATGTGACCATGATATCGTAATTGTTCCGAGAATTTTCTTTTCGTAATGTTCATGCAGGCAGTAAATAAATATGTTTAATTACATTTATTGCTTCTAAAAATGTAAAGCACTGTTAAATTTTTTATTATACATTCATCCTATTGGAACTAAGGATGTATATATTTGTTCAAAGTGATTACACGCTGTGTTTCTTGGAATATCCGAGCAGTAGCTCAAAAAGCCCAGTCGTGAATAAGTTTAACCGCGGTGAAATACTTTTTTGTTATTGAAAAACTCACTGGCGTAAAGACTACCAGTACTTCAACTTTATATACTTCCTATAACGTAAATTAGTTAATTACAACATCACATTTTTCCTGTTACAAAGCCCATGGTGGCTGCTGTGGTGTAGTTTCTATTGATGTAAATTATTTAACGATGTAAACATTTTCAATTTTTGAAGACAGATGGTGCTTCAGGGCCTAAAACGAGCTGCACCTGTTTTGAAATTTAGTATTCTATGCTTCCGACTCACTTCAAAAAAGGCCTCAATTCGATTGGTATATTTTTAGAGCCTACTCTAATTTGAAAGATCATGATTTTGAAATAAAATATAGCTAAACCTTGACAATGCCTATCGGTAATGACTGCACTCATTGTTGGCACTCAACAAGATTTATAACGAACAAACTAACGATCGTAATCAGGCTGATTGCCTAGGTGAAAACATATAGTATCATCATACAAATGATGTAAAGATTTTATTGAATTATTTCATGTAGTGCCATCAATTGTAGCAGAACTGCTGGCGAGAATCTCATCAGCATTGACCAACGCATTTCCTACTTGCCGAAGGTCTTGGCTGAACAGTGCGGAAGGAAATTCCCTGTTATGCTAGAAAATGTGGCACTCCTAATAAGTTGTCGTTCTCGGCAGCGCTTCCTGATGATGGCCACCAAGGTTAGATACAGTTACAGTATTTTTTTTTGTCATCAGCAGCCGACACCAGATGCGATTAAAGGGCACCCGGAATTCTTTTTTCTCTGTTGTGGGTAAAACTTCTTAACTATTGTTTTCTGGATCAAACGAATGTTAATGTGCCATAGATAGGAGAGGCAATAAAAAATCGTAATGCACAAACCAAAAAACTATTTTTTACTATGAAGCTATTTTTGAGGTGACATGTGATTATAGGTACACTCAAACTACTCTTAATATGTCCTGACGCGGAGTTTAGACATGCGGAAACCAGATTAATTTAACGAATATGTTGTTAAATTGAATTTATGTTAATACATGGAGTCTAGTTGTGTGACTATGCTCAAATTTCTAGCTTTTCGCTTCTAACCATACAGGTTAGAAGCGAAAAGGCATATGCCTACCTACATACTATTCTATATATTCATCAAACTTTGCAGTTTGTTTTATTTTAAAATTGTTTTCATTGTTTTACGTTTATTTACTAGACATTCGTGTGTAAGTTGGAGTGTACCTACTTAAGATATGACAATATTTTTCTGCGTGCATTTGGTACGCACTTGGAAAATCTAAGTAGAAAAAATCTTATTGAAAAGTAACTAAATTTTCAAAGGCAAATTTTAAAAAATTAACGCAGTTACTGATAAATAATGTCAGTGCAGCGATCACACGGCCCTGTTTACGATGCTATGCGTATTTATAAATATTCGGACACATTCTTGTGTCTACGTTCAAATCCAATGCAATAACATAAAGTGTTACCACATACACGAATTAATTAGTTATTTTTAGACCAATATCTCTCTGCTGCCGAGTCTTTGTTACTTTTGGATACTGATATTCTTGGTACCGATATACCGACATACTGGTTAATCATTAAATAATTCTAAGATACGAATATTATCACGATTATTGACTTCAGTTACACTTTAAAACATTTTAAGAGATTGCTACTTCTTATCTTGAAGTTAAATTACATTACGAATCTGTAAGACTAATTGAGATACAAAACGCTCAAGAAAATGAACCAGTTCCAAATGTATTATTTGCATTTCTCGCGATGTACAATGTAAGTCATTCACAAATACAAATTTAGTTCGGTGGCACGTGAATTGAGGGAGATCCAGTTTTTCCCGTGACGTAACCGTCTGGATGCCACTCCGCAGTGGCGCCGCGGGACCCTGGCTCGCAGGTCACCCTAACAACAGAGCGATGTAAGATTGATTGCCGAAAACAGAAACGCCGCACATTATAATATATTTGCCTTGAATTAGGTAGTGCGCCATTATTTTCATACGTATGTATGTATGTCAATGCCTGTTTTTTCGGTAAAATTACGCTATACGGTGTACCGTTACCTTACACCTTCTATTCTTTTTTCGCTTATAATAAGCAGCGTATAAGGCTTAAATTTTACCTTAATACTCTTTCATTAACTTCATGATGAAAATATCGCAAACTCTACTTTGTAATATCTCTATCTCTACCGGAAAAGATGAGGACGATTTGTAATTGGAGAAACGAGAGACATGACTTGACATTGCATTGGTTAGGTATATACCCATTATTTTATGACCGTACGATTTCCCGAGTTGAATTGTATTTTACTTCAATACATCAAACTTTTGGAGTTCACTGCTGAATATAGGCCTCGTCTCATGAGTGTTTTTGCCAATAGTCATCGCACCCGGCATTCGCGTTGGTGACAGCAGTTTCTGTTGATGTTACATAACAAGACGCTGCGAGTCAAGGACGAACCATATTGATATGAATGATAGATGGATGGAATGAATATTTATATGGGATGGATAGATGGTGATGATGAGATCATCATCACCATCTATCCACCCTATTGTCGCATTATATGGTTGCGTTCCTTAGATTTGAGCTATAAATTAAGCGGCAAAATCCAGGACCCAGGCTCAATGACTTTTCATTCATATCAATATGGTTTGTCCTTGACCCGTTGATATGAGTAACAGAAAAAACTCAGTTTTACTTGGGTCTCGCCCAATTTACAAGCTTTGCTTGATAGTAATTGCGACTTTCCTCTGTCTCGTGACTTCGCGATGGCCAGTGCGAAAATAGACAGCATGTTTACCACAATATATTTAAAACCGAAGTATTTTTTACGACAGAGTTGTCGGCTCTAGTCTACACTTTAGAGTTTATACAGTTATGTCAAGGTTATTAAAAAGCATTTTAAATAAACACCTAAGTTCAGGTGAAACATATCCATCAGCCTTTTGAGGTCCACTATTAGTTATTGCCCTCTCCTAATGGGGTTATTTGCCAATAGTCATCACGCCTTGCGTGATAATGACCGCAGCTGGTATTGATGTTACATAGGAAGACGCTGCTGCGTATCTTCTCTTTCCCTGAGTCGCCTCCTACGACTTTCACGGAAAAGAGCGAATGGACATCTCACGGCACCCAGAAAGTAAAGTAAAGAAGCAATATACTGTATAGCGCGGGTGTTACTAAAGGTGGTCCACGAGACTTTCGAATTTTGTTGATCTTTTTACTATTTTAGAAACTGTTTTTAATAACCGTTTAGGATTTTTTATAAGTTATTGTTACAAATATGTTCAAGTAATGATACCAAAGATATTTTTGCCGGAGCTAAATTAAAGTTGTTCTAACTGAAAAGTCGGTAAAGGCCACAAATGATGCCTTGACCTGGCAATCCAAAAGCTGCCGTCTGTCTGGCTCGCGTCTTCCTTTTGTACCAAAATAATGTTCTATCCAATACGAATCGTTACTATACTTTCCACTTCTTTATATGGACTTGTATCCGTAAGTAGGGTGAAAGTATAGTGCTGATGATGGTAAGTGGACACAGCTTCTCATGCATATCTGTTAATGACTTTGTATAGCCCCTGTACTACTTATATATGTATAAAGTTATTTTTGTTGCTATTCTCAAGGTACGAGGACCTATAAATTTTGGCAATTCAAACGATTATTTCCAATATGTTAAATTCTAATTACGAGCATGAAATATCATGGTTTTAATAGATTTCTTGTTTTGTTTTAAGATATTTATTTGAATTGTATATATTGTTAATTAGTTAAGTTTACTAGTTAAAGTATTGAATTAAATAAAAGTTTAATGAAATATCAGAATTTATCACATTCAATGGCTTATCACATCTCTTTACCAAAGATTCTATGGCTGTGCTATAATAACTGCAGGATATCTGTAAGAAGACTAATCTCGCGTATAGGTTGATTTACTACCTAGTGTACCTACTTATTCAAAGTTTACTATGATTTCACCATTTTCGGAAATGACTGACATTAAAATTATAAAACGTTTAAGCGCCAGTAAATTAGCATTCCAATCGTAACTGATGGTGGTAAACTTTGTAATTATGATCACAGACGTATACCCATCTTAAACGATATTAAGAAATTGCTAAATAAGATGTTAGTGGCAAACGGCTCATATCTATTTATTGTGTACATAACAGAACCACCCATAATAAAGGCTTAATTGTTGACGAGACGCTAATCTATATACTAAAAATATTTTCAATAATTTTAACGCATTTACATTACGTAAATTTTCGAAAGTTTATTTTTCAATGACATTGCGTGACTGTTAAAGCGGAATGGAATGGAAATAATAGACAGAGTTACTCTCCATATTTTAAGGGATATTGGATATGTCTAAAAATCTGCATCAGTAGTAGGGCCTTCCACACTTTGATGGCGCTGATATGTATTAACTTGTCCTTACTTGTCCACATTCATGAAACAACAAATTGTTGTTTCATGGAAGTGGACAAATAACACGTGTGTTGTTCATAAGTGTGGACAAGTTAGTACCTAAATGTGTACCTGACATAAGAATTATTAATTACATTGTTAGAAGCAGTATATTACATAATTACCGGTCATTTTTATCCACTTTTGCATTGTTATCAAAAAATTGTAAGCAATAAGCTAATTTAAATTTTCATTCACTGCGATGTGATATGCAAATATGAAAATTGGAGCTTAGATATTCCTATTCGCGTCAATTGTGGATTAACAATCCATAAACATCCATATCTGTAGAGTATCGTGATACAGTCCATTAAAATTTTACGACTCTGTAAAGTGATTAGATTCCGCTAAGACATGACGTAACTGCGTGAAAATGAATTTCAATAGCTGTTTCATGTCCCGAGAGAGAAAACAATAAATGAGAGTCGACAGATATTTTATTTTCAATTATTATCTGCAATGCTTTTTACTGGTGTCATAGAGACGCACGGGTCTCTCGTTAATAGGGGTGAATCGTAATAGGGGTGAAGCTCTTAAGCTTACTTTACCACTATTCCAACGCAGATTTAATTAATTAAGTGAAATATTTACGAATATAGAACACAGTATCAAAAAATATTAATTGTGTGTCTGTGTTTAATAAAATACGTACATATTTCATATATTAATACATATAGCGTTAATTTAGTACGACAATGCAGCGTTGTCAAATGTATGTTTCATCGCGATACATGCAGTGAAATGTATGTGCAGTATAAAATGTCGGAAATAAATTGCCTGTTTTATCATATTTTTTAATTGGTAATCGCATTTAACCGATTTTTATTTGACTTTACTCGAATATAAATAAGGATTCCATGTTAATCAAATGTGTTTATATTTATTTGACTGCATATCTGGGGGCACGGTAGTGCCACCGCCAAGACGAGCCAAGCGATGCGCAAGGGCACTACCTACCTTTTCTCGAAGTGTTTCGTCGATTTTTGAACCCTCATAGAGTTGGTTTCCGATGTACCAGATAGTTCATACTATCAGGATATAATGTCAAAAATAGACTAATTAAACATACACAGTCTTAATTGAATTGTCTTAGTTTCTGAAGTAAGTAACGAAACAGCCAAGTCATACATTTTACTGATATGTAGAATTTGTGAAGTTAGGGTCGGGAGAGTTAGGCTGTGTAAATTCAGAAGCTTGGCTCTACATGAGATCTGATATCTTTTCACAAGGCCAACCTTATGTGTTCGTCATGGCAACATTTTACATGAAATGTTTTTGGTGGGATTCGTATATCTAAATATTATGGATAAATTTTGACAAACGGGCGAACCTACTTTAAAATAAAGCGTCAAATATCATTGAAATGATAATATTGTACTTCAATTTACTTCAGTATTTGTACCAGAGCTGGTAATCGGTCATATTAAGTCATTTAAAGTTAATTATTCAGCAGTTTAGGTAATAAAACACCTTTTGACTTTATCATACGAATAAAGTTTGTCTTTAAGAAGGTCGGACCGGCAAAACGGGTTACGATACGGTTTATACCATGTGACATAATTTTTGTAACAATTATGTCACAATATTATTATAAACAAACGTGCGTTACTAGCTGATTTTATAACAAGGTTACTTAAAAATAGCTTTTATATACATATATGGTAATACGTTTCAGCGATACGTTTATAGCGATTATATACATATATTCTTGTTTTATAATGTAGATACATTGGAACTCAGGTGGAAGTAAAAAGAGTAGGGCCTAGTATTAAGAATTTCTTCAATTATCGTCAATAATAGCACAGAGCTTACTAATATTATAAAGCCAGGTTCAAGCCAAGTTCACAGGTGGTAGGACCGTGGAGGCACCACCGCCAACCTATTTCCAGCGTGAAGCAATTCTTACCTTTTGATGTAAGAGTGTGGTTGCCAGCTCACTTTTATATGAGGCGACCATCTTAGTCCTCGGGAATAGCAACGCATCTGTGATCGACTTCAGATAGAACTCCTGTTCTATATGAGGTTGCTTACGGATGTCAATGGGCGGTAGTAACCATTTCCGATCAGGTGGATTACACGCTCGTTTGCTGCTTCAATCTAATAATAATAAAAAAGCGCAAGAGTTTGTTCTTGTTTGTTGAAACGCGCTAATCTCTGGAAGTACTGGTCAGTTAATTAACTGAGGATTAAATTTTTTGCATTTACGCGGGTTGTCCCCCGTAAATGCAAAAATAAATATGTAAATAAATACGTAAATGTGTAATTTTTAAATTTTTGGATCTCTGGTGGTTACGTATGCTGAGGTACAAGCGTCCACATTGAGTTTAAAAACGTTGAAGACAGCAATAGCTGAAATCAAAATGGTATGAGACCCTGTAGGAATGAGAACCTCCCTTCCCTAATGAGTTGATGCCCAAAATAAATAAGTACCTCCATGACCTTCAAATGGATGAAAAAATTTAAGGGAAATAGGAGGACATCGCGTTCGACTTATTTCGGTGACTACGTGGGTACTTAGATATTTCTCGTTATAGGAAAAGCCCTTTCTCTGTCCTTTTGTGAGGGGAACAATTCAAACTCATTCCACACGAAAATCTTGGATCCATTTTTAACCGTTTGACATAATGATCAATGCGAAAATGTTTCACGAGATTTACTAAAAGTAAATAGTCGTTTAATCAATACCGTGAATAATTAATTGACATGCCTTCGTTGATACGGAAACGGTCTTGCTTCATGGCGTTGACGCTCATCCGTTTGCGATACTGTGCACCCGAAGTTAAAGTTAGATGCAAAACACGCGACATTTGAGTGCTTACAAATGTAGTATTCACCGGTATCGTCAGTCATTACTCGTACTCTGTTTGCCCTTAGTATTAATTTATTACGTTTTATTACGTTTCCTCAATTAATCATTGTTTTCGGTTAGCCCATGGTTGCACAATATATTGCAAGGTATCACCGAAACGAATACGTAAACGTGAAATGTACATTGTAATGTAATGTATGGGCTAAAATTAAAACAATGATTATTTTGAGGAAACGTTATTAGCGCGTATTAAGGACACAGTAATATAATCGATTTTGTAAGTTGGCACGTGGTAAAGTATATCTATTTTTAATATAAATTTGTTATTCTTTCTCCATCGGATATACTTACTTGAAAAAAGAGGTAGAATAACTGAATAAGTTGAACAATGTAACTACATATCAAATAGCCTTGTATACGTAAATAAATTTTCTATGTACGTATTTATGAAGAGCGTAAATATTGTTTGAAATGTGCGATTCTTAATGTTTACACATACACGCATCCGCACACGCATACCCTCACACACACACACACACACACACATACACACAACATACGCTTCATGTGACTATATTTCATATACATATATACTTTATATCGCTTACTGAATCGTAAAGACCTAGTAGGGATAGCAGTCGTCCATCGAAGAATTACAGCTCAATTTATCCACACATACTAAAAAGTAAAATTCCGCGTGTCTGTACATTGCATATTTTTGCGAAAAATAGTAGTAATTTGAAGCACTGATAATAAGTAATGGTGGACATTTCCATATTTTTTTTTATTTCTGTCTGCGTCTTTGAAATCGCATCAAAGCTAAAAATGCTTAATTTAATAAAAAACACTTTAGTATATTTATAGTTAGTAACATTTAATCGTCATTTCAATAAAAATAATCCGCAAATTATAAAATTTACTAATATTACATGTCGCTTTGGCTTATAATTGGCTTTCATAATAGACCTGTATCTACAAATCTGTTACATGAAATGAATTGTGTGTACTGCTGTTGGCAGAAAATAACCACATAAAATCCATCTATTCTATCGACCCTTATCACATTTACATGTAATGGAACTATTTTCTAACGTACGCAAAACCACGCGGCGCGGTTAGTACCATGTAAAAACTGAACGCCTCGCTCGCAGAACACGCAGAGACCACGTGGTCGCCGCGTGCGCATACACCACCGGTGCGCCACAGAACAACCGGCAGAGGTGCCAACCGAACGTGACTTGGAAATGCCTAGCGTGCGTAACGCGCCGATACCTTGGCTTAGTGAAATGGAATGCTTGTCGTTCCTACAACAAAGTAGGTATAGAACTAAAACACAATCCACAGATCTATTGTTCATGATTGTTTTGATGATGTGTTTAGGCGAAGATATCACCAGTGAGAATGAAAGGGAACGACTAAAATTTCGCAAATTGTGTTAAATGCTTGAAATTACTACAAATAACGTAGTATATCTCCTAAAGAATTTAAAAAATATTTTCATGGTACAAAGAGACAACACAATTGTTGCATTCATTTAAAAATACGCTTTAAGAAACGTCTAAAAATGCGAATATAATTTTGTTACTTTAATTATAATAACTAACGATTATAATAACTATAATAAAAACGAACAGGAAATGTTTAATACCACAATACACTTGTTACAGCGCTAATTGCAATATAATACTCCATACTTATGTGAGAATAGTATACGTTGGCCTACCTACTTCGAGTAATAAAATCAAACTCTATGACAATGTATAACAGAAATATTTTTTCTGTACTTAATACCAACTGAAACGTTTTATTCTATGACAATAATGCACTGCCACTTACACTGCCTGGCTCTTCAGTGACTTGTCAAAAATAATTATCCGTCTGTCATCATGGTATTATGTAACTGAGTAAAGCATATAAATCTACGAACAATTTTTAGACAAAAAGAAGAAAGTGGTTAATCAGTAAGTCCAAAACTGTAAATAAATCCAAAATAGCTTAATTATGTTTAAAAAAATGCTCTTACACGTGATGAAATTTCTATATTGTTATGGTATTGGTATGTAAAATAAAATATGCATGACCGAGCAACCACGTAACACGCCTCCGACTACGTCAACCTATTGTATTCGTATAAGCAATGCATGCTTTAGAAAAAAGCCATTATTTGTATATCTGCACACTTAAAAGATAAAAACTATATGCACTATATTTAACATAATCATCTATGAAATCATAAAATTGTCGTTGCAATTTAATTTCAGTAATTATTGCCTTTGCGTTATATTAAAGACAAAGTTTAATGGAACCACACGAAATTATGATGAAATCAAAAGACCCGACAGATAAAACTGAAATTAGCATTCAGGTTTATAAGGAGCTTATTTAATATAACACTTTTTTATGAATTTTCTTCAAAATAATTATATAAAAGTATTATAAATTATACATATTTTTTGAATGCTCTATTTACTTTATTTCATTTCATACCGATATTGTCATGTGAACACATAAGTTGGCCCTTCTCCCCTTTTAAATTAGATAACCTGTGTTAATCTGCAAACTTAAACAATTCTAGTGACATGACATAAGTCCCAATCCGTTAAGCCTTTTGGGCTGTAGCGCGTGCCTACTGAATGGTCATACATATGTATGTATATGCGCTCCTTTTGACGCAGTCACTCAAAAAGTGATTTAAGGTATCTTGTTCATTACATATATTTCATGTGGTGATCTATTTTAAATTGAGCATGTTTAAAGGATAATTATTAGTTATTTTAGAACGGCATTGTGACGACTCTATATTAATAAATGTCAACTTTAATTAATAAATATCAGCTAAGTATAATTATTACAAATCCATAGTTAAAGATGTATTCTAACAAAGATATTGTCTACATTTTTACTCTTTGAAATATATGAGAAAGTACACAGCAATGACTCTACGTTTGCGGCTTATCGCGTTAGTGCAATTTTTCTTACTCGACTGTATATCTACAGTTTAACTTGTCCAAACTGGCTCTAAACTAAATCATTCGTGATAGATAGGAACGCGCTGCTAATATCACTTTTTAATGTGTGAACTATGAGAAACGTCATGCAAGTTATATGACCGAAAATAAAATTTGGATTTAGTAAAATTTATACGCTCTATCTGTGTCATGTGCTGCTTGAAACGGTATAAATGTTACATAGGACCTTCACAATGTTGAAGGTACTTCAAGGTTACTGTAAACAAGTTAATGACTTGAAAAATACTTAATAAATTACAGAATATATAAAATTTACTAGTCTTTGAACAAATTCTAAAACGAAATACATATAAGTTGAATGCAAGCTTACAAATCTTGACCGGTTCAAATCTATAAGAAATCGAAGTAATTAATAACGCAGAACTTTACAAGTAATCCATAATATATCTGTTCAAAATGAAGACCCTAGCCGGGCTTGAAACCCAACCCTTGTAATGTGTGTTTTCCGACATTACCGAGGACAAATTAAATAGACTTGATCATATTAACGTTATATAAATGGATCAATTTAGCTTACGGAAATATGGCCACGTTCGGCGGAATGCTTATATATTATCTGTTCTGATCTGTGTATTATTAAATCAGGTCCCCCTTCCTTATCACAAGCAACGTCTGTAAGTTATACACCTGTCCCATGACCGATCCCTTCGCTCTACTAAAAATCTTGTTATTTGTATTCCTTCCCACTTTACAACCTCTCTATTTTCTGTTATGTTCTACTTTACTGCATTCTAGACTTTTTAATAGTTATTTATTTGACCCGTACCATCCTTATTTTAACTTTGTATCGAAAGGTATTAAAAAAAAATGGCTGCTTAGAGATAAGACTCCCTTTTTATGCTTTAAAATTATTTTCTCTTTGTAATTCTTTCTACTTTCTGGATACAATAAATAGTATTATTATTATTTACGTTTTTACTCGGTACCTGATCTCCAAGTAGGTTATTTTGGAACTTAAAAATTATTTGGGAACGGCTTTCAAGCGCTGCTTCGGTAACGAATAATAAAAAAGCAATTCCTTAATAATGTATTTTAATTGCGCTTTAAGAACACTTAACATAAACGCAATCATCTATACCGATGAAGTAAAATGTATTCAGTTTCGTAATTCAATTACAATACAATCGGAAAACCTCCGGACATGTAGCACCCATTTCTTCGAGCGCGTATCATTTCAATGCTCAATCACACATACATACGTGCTCTTGGCTATAAATTTTCTTGCAACAATAACGTGTTTATAAATCAAACCTCATGTAATGTCGACACGTCGAACCGCTTCAGTCTGGTTAAGACGTGTAGTCATAATCGCTTACACAGTCGTAAAACTGAAACTAAGTTTGCTAGTATATTAATATACTAACAACCTTAGTAGAAATAAGCCGACAAGAACGCTAAGTCGATCTGGCCGCTTTATTAAAGGAGTTTTATTGATTTCAAATTTAGTTTATTACAATATAAATTATATTGAAGAATTATCGCTATTACTAGGGTTGCATGTAAAGTTATTTATTTCAAAATTATTGCAAATAGTTTTATTTAATATGTCTGTCGTAATTCGTTAATTACCCGACTGCGTCAGAGGGAGGGTAACGTTTTCGAGCGTATGTATACCTGTTTGTACGATATACATGCATGTTTGTCTATTTTTTTGAAACGCTCTATAACCCAAACGGCTAGACAGATTTTGATTTATGAGTTGTGTTTGATTAGTCTCAATTGTGAGAATGGCGAGGCTATATAATTTATAAATGTGTAAATTTAAAAAAGACGAACGAAACGGTCGACATTTTGTTTATCATAAAAATGGTACATAAAATATCGTGTTAGTGCAGTTCGACCGGGGAGGTACCACCGCCTCACCTATTTCTAGCGTAATGCAGTTCTTGTGTTTCGTTGGAAGGGTGTGGTTGCCGGCTCACTTATAACAGGCGATCATCTTAGTCCTCGAGAGTAGCAACGCACCTGTCATCGACTTCAGATAGAGCCCCTGTTCTATGAGTTACTTAGTTACTATATGAAGTTGCTCACAGATGTCCATGAGCGGCAGTAGCCACTTACCATCAGGTGGACAGATATGCTCGTTTGCTATTTCAATCAGATAAAAAAAAGAATGAATATCATTGAAAGCTATTAAAAAGACAATTACAACGATATTTTAAATACAATAACTTTATATTAGTATTTTAAAGGGAACTCCTATAAAACAATGGATAAAATAGAGGATTAACTGAAACAAAGTTAGAACCACTGTTCAATATAATTATCTGACAAAGATAAAACCATTATAATAAAGTAGCAAATTGGAGCATTTCGTAGAGTATAATTCCTATTATAATATACGCATTTAATTATTGTAATAGGTAACAACTTCTTTTTTCCTTTCCACATAATTATTTTTAGCCGCAACCAAACACAAAAACAAAAACCCAAATAGTTTTGTTTTTGTAATAATTTATTTGATTTTAATACTTTGATAAAATAATTAAGTTATTCATACTTCTACACTATTAAATTACGCAATACGTATATTAACAGCGTCACATAAACAAAGAAATCGCCACGGTACACAATAAACATAATTTTGAACACTTAAAACAGGCTAATTGTAACGTCAATCATTTTATTGACACTGATAAATAGTTTTATTGTGTCGGGCAAGGTCGTGTATTCATAGCTGTTGGTCCAATACATCGTGATTTATCCTTCAGGGGCAATATAGGACGCGGGACACTTAGCCTATTGCGCTATTTGTCTCGGGCTTGAAGCACAACAATAGGTAACGTCATTGCGACACTTCGTTTTAGTTACATTTGTGCAAATTAGTAAGATTGACACTTCGTCTGTTATATCAAGATAATCATTTTCATAAATACGCAAGCTGCAGAAATATGCAAGTCTCAGTCGAGACTAAATATTTCTGCCGTTTAGCGTCGAAACAATGG
>DWTU01001318.1:0-13553 GCA_018251515.1 Cecropterus confusis | reverse complement strand
CGGGTTCGATCCCCGGCCAGACAGACATCTGAATGATGAGTTTAAATTTCTGTTCTGGGTCTGGGTGTTTGTGTATTGGTCTTCATATGTCCATGACACCCACGACACAGGAGAAAATTCTAGTGCGGGGCTTTGTATGTAGAAAGCGTTTCAAAAAGATAAATTCATTGTTTAATGATTAATTTGATATTTGAAGTAAAACTTCTTTAGAATCGTTGTGATTTGAAACTCAATGAAACGAAAATGCGTTACGAAAGGAGTTGTCGGCGCTACAACTAGATGGCGCTATCTCTTTCTGGATCACTCGCTCAATAAAATTAAACATGTACGGAATTCTTGTTTTAATATTGTATTCTGTCTAGCCTTGGTCGTTCGGAATACAAATTATAATCTCAGTGTCATATCGTATGTGTCAGTGGGCGCTCCATCACAGGGTGTAAATAAAGAGCTTAGGTAAGTACAGATTATGTCATTCGGTACATCCTCATACATATAGATAACTAAAATATATTATTAAAATAAAATGGGAACCTAAAACGCTATTCTGCTTTGTTCTCGTGGTAGGGATGCCACCGTATTTTGAAGTAAAATAGTAAGTAGTTTTTGCAAAAATATTAGTAACCTTATATAGGTTACTTTCGGTTTCGGTTTCGACTACATTTTGGACAGAAACGAAGTTTTTTTCTTTGTATGGAAGTAGCAAACGAGCATGCAGCCCACCTGGTGGTAAGTGGCTACTGCCGCCCATGAACATCTGTAATCAACTCTAGGTAAGATCAAAGTCTCATCTAAGGTTAGTCACACATGCGTTGCTACCCCTGACCACTAACATGGAATGCCTCGGAAAAGTATGGTCCCTTACCACACTCTTCAGACCAGAACACAACAGCGCTGCTGTTATTAGGCGGAAATAGATGTGGCGGTGGTGCTTCCGAACTCGAACCACGAAGAGAAAGTTACAGCTGAAGTTTCGATATCACTCGAACGATACGGCTTAACCCAACACATTCGTGAGCTTACGGGTTGCTTTTGACTGCGCGGTGTCTCCTGTGCTCGAGTTACCTCATACTCACACCTCAGTTAGTCATGTCCACTTGACCTTCAATACTTCGACGTAACTGTCTTCCGATATTTTTAAATTTCTTTTATTTAAAAAATAACGTTTCTTAAGTATGCACCATTACATTCATAACAATTATACTGTAATTAAAACAATGTTGCTTTTAGTAGAAATACTTGCGTTGTATTAAAATTACTATAAATTATCTTATCAACATTAACCTGACATATTAATCAAAAATAATTGGTGCATGTCCAGTCAATAATCACCGCGGGCGTACATATAATACGCGTTGCTAACCGCTGTGTCACATAAGAAGACATTGCATACCTTCTTCTAGATTTTGTCCCATAGTTGCCCGATTCGACCACGAGAAGAGAGTAAGTGGTGTCATTCAAACATTTATCACACGGCACGGCATGTTATATTATTTTTTGTAGAAATGAATTCTTCATATAAGTAATTGAAATTTAATAAGCTAATATTTATAATATGTGGGATATTGCACAATACCAAATATTAAACCAGTTTTAGGGTTTCGTACCAAAAGCGTAAAAACGGAGCGCTATTACTAAGACTCCGCTGTCCGTTTGTCCATCTGTCCGTCACCAGGCTATATCTCATGAACCGTGATAGCTAGACATTTAAAATTTTCCCAGATGACCTATTTCTGTTGCCGCTAAACAACAAATACTAAAAACAGAATTAAGATAATATTTAAGGAGGGCTCCCATACACTAAACGTTTTCTGCCGTTTTTTGTAGATGGTGCGGAACTCTCTTGCGCGAGTCCGACACGCACTTGGCCGATTTTTTAAACTTTTGTTCGTATTCTTCCAGCTTACAATGTACTTGGCGCTATTCATTAGCGCCCTGCTTGGGTATGCGCACGCGCAGAGCGGTGGGCAATTTGTAAAGTCGGTAAAGGGCGGCGGTGGAGGGTGGCAATATAATCCATCAGTTAATTATGATCGGTAAGTCATTTTTTTATAAATTGAAGTATTGAAGAGAAGCAACACCGCTATATATGTATATTTCTAGCGTGAATCAGATCGTTTCGATGGAATGGTGTGGTTGCCTTCTCATTTTTTATGAGGCGACTATCTGTCCTTAGGTGAAGTAACGCATCAGTGACTTCAGACTTTTTAGGAACCCATAAACAACTAAGATCTAATGACCGACAGTAACCACTTATCATAAGGTGGTGCATGCTAGTTTGCTGCTCCAATTTTGTAAAAAAAAAATGTATCAAACAAACATGCAATCCACGTGATGATAAGTGTCGCTTATGGACATCTGTACCAAACTACATATAAAGACCTGGGGTTCATCTTGGAACCGATTGCATATGTCTGGCCACTCGAAGCTAAGTATCACAGAGGTAAAAGCCTCATAATATACATACACTCATTAAAAGATCTTAAAAGTTCATAAGTTCCCTTAAATGTAGGGGTTACCCGTTGCTATCGACTTGCTTGGTGAATGGCATGACATAGGCTCCCCAAGTAACACTTTCTAGGACAAATGAGGTAAAACTGTCACATCTATGTCTATTGAAATTTGAGTGAATTAGTACATTTCAATATGGGAAGCAGCACTGACGCACTTATTTCTAGCGTGAATCAGTTGTTTCATCGGTAGAGGATTCCGGTCGACGTAACTAAGAGGCGACCATCTTAGTCCTCAAGAGAAAACGCATCTGTGAATGACTTCAAGTAACTCCTGTTCTACATGGAGGTGGTTATAGATATCTATGGGCGGCAGTACCACTTACCATCAACAGCTCATGCTCGTCGCTCAAAATCCCAATAGTTCTAATATCGACCAGTATTTTTCCCTTCATTTTAGGTACATATGTTATGTTACCTAACATGCTATGAATTTGTTTACTTATGGCAAGGGGCCTGCCGTCAGCCTGATTAAATTTTCCGTAACATATATACCTACACATGTTACGGAACATTTAATCAGGCTGACATTCGTTCCTTCGTCTTTTAGTTAATATTTTTTTATTATACTATAGATTATGTCATAGTCAAAGCGAAAACTAACTAAGACGAAAAAAACTAACAATACTACTACAATACTACTAATAACGAAACTACAAATGGACTTTATTTCTTTTCAAATATTTGACCAATAATGAAGTTACGGTCGTTCTTGTTTCATTTTTATCCTTATCGTTTCATTTTTAATTTTATATCGATTTATTATTTTTTTCTGATTTAACATTTTTCGTAACTGAATAAAGTTGTCCAATTTTAACTTTAAAATTTGATTGCTAATTTGTGACTAATAAAAAACTTTATAATCAAAGTGATGGTTTAAAATCAAACATTTAAGAAGCGCTATAACTTGTTTCTGGTAACAGCAAATACACCTATTTCTACTGTATGCAACAACAAACATCGTTAAGTCCAATGTGTCATACGCAGTGCTAAGTGCTGTTGTGTTTCTACTTAGTTTTCAAATTTCGAAACGAATAAATAGTACCATAAACTCCCGTCCCTTTGGTATAACTGTTTTATAAAAAGCCTCATTAGCTAAGACATCAATAAATAATTCAAAATTCATCGCCAAATGATTCGCCAGAAAACTACATCTAGAGAACTCGTCAGAAACGTCTTTTTGCTTGCAACCCTTTCATTTGCAGATTTTACGGTCAAGGATACAACATGCGACACAATATGACTCAACATGGCTACAATTGGTCACAAAATGGAACGCAATATGGCTATGGATTTAACGTCCAGAACACGACGAAACGGGTGGATTTGGAAGTGGGAGTTTGTTACATTGAAGTACCGTAAGTATATAACATATTCATTACCTTTTTAAACTCTTCGTGTTCTTCACCGTTTCTTTTATTTCTGCTTTACAAATTTCATTCGTGGTTTTAAAGTATTTTCAGATCAATAATGTATATTTGTATAATAAAGTCAAGTAACTCGATATTACTTTATAATCCTGCATAACTGAACAAGTGATTAGTCACTGTAGTTATATGGTCGATTTAATTTTTAATCGTTGTATGCTTTTCAAATAAAGTAAAAAAAAAAACAAATTAAAGGCAGTTCGCCTTAGACATGCATAAATAATATCAAAATTTCTCACACAGAACCCGGAAGTGCAACAACTGATAATGTTGAATTTCAAAATAATACGCATCTAATATTTCACAACGAATTCAACTTTCGATATTATAACACAATTTTACAGAATAGCTCTCCTGCTTAAATCGTGAGAAGACTCATCATTATATTGTATGGTCCACAGAACTGCACAATTGGCGCGTGATCCAGCGCACGTACCACAAGGAAATGGAGTAAGTATTCTACTGATATCAAGGTAGAACGGACATGTTCCGACCGGGGAGCTACCACGGCACACCTAATTTAAGCGTGAATCGGCTCTTGCTTCTTCCAGTAGATGGGTGTAGGTTCCGGCTCACTTTTATATGAGACGATTATCTTAGTCCTTGGGAGCAACAACACATCTGTGATAGACTTCAGATAGAACCCCTGCTTTGCTATGAATTTGCTTACATATGACAATGAACCCCCTATTGTGGCCACTTTTCATCAGGTGGATTGCGTGCTTGTTTGCTACTTTAACATTATAAAAAAGTCAATAAAATATATAACAATCGCATACTGCCACAAAATCAAAATCACCATCAATCTGTGTGATTGCAGTCGCGTCCCGATCTTAGCCGTATCAGAACGTGTTGTAAAGGCTACATCAGAAACATCTACAACTTCAGGATTTGCGATCCGGTTTGCACTCAAGAATGTGTTAACGGTTTGTGCTCTGCACCAGAAACCTGCACTTGCTTTCCTGAACACGTTAGGAATTTGGCTGGCTTTTGCATCCCAACTTGTCCAATCGGATGTCAAAATGGCCACTGTGCCGGCGGCGAATGTCTTTGTGAACAAGGATACAAGTTAGACTCTGATGGCCAGTATTGCATCCCGATTTGTAAAGATAATTGTGGAGGCATAGGTAAGTTATCAACATTATCACCCTCTTATAGGAACTTATACTATCAGACCAGTGTACTTTTTGGATGTGCGATATCCTCGCAATTCTTGTAGATCGTTGCATTAAATTTGAGCACTTAGGCAAAAGAATAACGTCCTCGTAGTTATGGGATTAGAACAGGGCTACGGTATCATAAAAGGCAACTTAAAAAGGCTTTCATGGTGACAGGCGGAAAGAGTGGGAGCTCTAACCGTCAAGTCAAGCGACTCTGAGAAGGCCGGTGTCTGTGTAGTCGCATACCATCGTAAGGACCAAATGGTGCGGTAGGCCCAGCCGTTCACCTGAGTGGAGCCCGATGGGGCAACGTGCTCAGAGGACTCCGGTTGCGTACCTTTCCAAGGTTACCCCTCGAAAAAACTGGCCGCTACTGGCTAAATTAATTTAATAATTGAAAATTTTGCGAAAGTGTAAAAAAAAATATATTAATTTTTAAAACCCGGCTCTCTAAAGGATCTGAATCTAAACTAACAACGTCTCGTAAAAATAACTTTACCTTACAACACAACACAGCAGAGCTTAAAACTGTTGTTATGATTCTAGTTGGTTATTTTCCTACATATTATTAAACTGAATTCTTCCCGACAAAAATGGTTTATCTTATCAGATATTAATCGTCTATTATTTTCATAAATATTCCAGGTAATTGCACAGCCCCAAACAGATGTGACTGTAAATCTGGGTATCAGTCGACTCCAGAAGGTTCTTGCAAACCCGTGTGTGACCGTTGTATTAACGGTGAATGTGTGGCACCAAATGAATGCCGCTGTCTGCCAGGGTTCACCAAATCTATCGATGGATGTAAGCCGACTTGCGAAAATTGTCAGAATGGTGATTGTCTTGGACCAAACAATTGCCGCTGTCATCCAGGTTATGTAAATGAACGCCCTGGATCTTGTGTTCCTCAATGTTCTCCGTAAGTTCTCTCGACATTCTTTATCTCCCTTTTTAGTTTGTATCTGAAAAGGTAATTTATTATAATTCTCTTTACTAGTACTGTAAACATAGTATTTATGATAGTACTTATGACTGTTTTTTTTTCAGGGGCTGTGGACCAAGCAGCCGTTGCGTGGCTCCAAATCTATGTGATCCACCACTTACAACGACTACTTCAACTACTCCTGCCACTCATGTGACAATACTACCTAATCTTCCACTTTATCCTGGTAACCAAGTACATCCAAACCCATCTAATCCCATGTATCCTGGAAACCAAAATCCATCATATCCTGGGTACCCTGGAAATGAAGGTCATCGGAATCCATCATATCCTGGAAATCAAGTTCCAACAAATCCAGCATACCCTGGATATCCTGGAAACCAAGTTCAACCAAATCCTCAAAATCCATCATACCCTGGAAGCCAAGTCCAAAATCCGTCATATCCTGGTTATCCTGGAAATGAAGGTAACCGAAATCCATCATATCCTGACAATCAAGTTCCAACAAATCCAACATACCCCGGATATCCTGGCAATCAAGCCCCAGTAAATCCTGGCTATCCCGGGAATCAAGTTCCAGCAAATCCATCATATCCTGGGTATCCTGGGCACCAAGTACAAACAAATATTCCATATAATGAAACAGGTCTTACCGAATTCATGTGCTCTCCGCCTTGTATCAACGGGATTTGTACAGGACTAAATACATGCCGCTGCAAGCCTGGATATTATCTGGACCCAAATGACCCAACTGGAACCAGGTACGAACTACTAGATTAATTATACAAAGTATAAGGTCATAGAAGTAGTGTAGTTCTACCGAGTAATTACCACCGTCATACCTATTATTATCGTGAATCAGTTCTTGTATTTGTATTTTGGGTCATATTGCCCTCCGGGTTCCTCATATGCTACGGCTAAGTCAACAGAAGGGCAGTGGACCAGGATATTCGGCCTTCGAGGGATACCCTCTTTACCTGGCCAATTCTAAAGAAGATCGAAAACCTCCCGGATCTCTAACATTGATACATATTACAATGTTTGTGAAAACATTGTAATATATTGTACAAATGTGAAAGAATTACCATTACCGTTAACTATTATCCCACTGCTGGGCATGGGTCGACGTTCGTAGACTTCACACACCTTTGAGAACTTTTAAAAAAACACTCAGGTAGGTAAAAAGTGTAGGTTTTCTCATGATGTTTTCCTTCACCATAAAGCAGTGATAATTAACTTCTAATACGCACATAATTGTAGAAAAATCAGTGGTGGCCTGGGATTGGCCTGGCCTAGGACCCTCGATTGAGAGGCTAACTATCAACCATTCGGCTATCGCTACTCAAAAATATATAAAATGTCTTAAACACCCATAATCAACATAGAACTAAACTAATTATGTAGATTTGCTGGTCATTGCCGCCCATAAATGTCTGTTAGCAGATGACATTCGTTTATCTTTTTACTAGGGTTTTGTTATTTTTATCTAATAACTTAGGGACTGTGATTGACTTGGGACTGAACAATAATATATATTTCTTATTAACCACCCTACTACTACCATCTAATTACCATTCGCATTGTTTATTTGGTGGTTCGGACTTCGATCAGTTCTTACGCTTGCGTAGAAGGATATGTATGCCAGTTGAATTACATATGAAACGACCATCAGATCTCAGGACTAGCAAGGCATCTGTGAATGGCTGTCTGCCTAAGCAGAATCCCTATTTTATATGGATTTGGTTACAAATGTTCATGGGCGGCTGTGACCACTTACCATTAGGCAGTCTTGTCGTGCAGTAGTGCTTGTCTGCTACTTCAATCTCAGAATAATAAACATAATTTTACTAAATTTTCCTACTAGAAAACAGTGTTCTTTTAAATTTTAATGTGATGTTGAAAAACTAAAAACATTTAAACTTGTTAAAACGTTTTAGTAATAATTAGTGGTATCGTTATATTTCTGTGGTTTACTACTATAAATACATATCAGCATTTTATTTTTTATCTTATTACCAACTTTAACCTTCTAAATAAAATTCTAACCCCAATTAAATTTGTTGCTCATGATGATTTGTATGTGTTGAATATTTATTTTAACATATTTACTGTTTACAGTTTTTATTTGTTTTTCACGACAAATATCTTTTTAGGTGTTACCCACATTGCGCTGGAGGCTGCATCAATGGTGTCTGTTCGGCTCCCAATTTCTGTATTTGCAACGTGGGGTACTACAAGGACACCAGCGTTAAGGGCAGACCTTCATGTGTGAAGCGTATCAGGCGATCAGCCGACCCTCTTATAGACGTCAGAAATCCCGTCAACGTCGCTGACCTATTAATTTTTGAATTACCTGACTATGCCTAAGAGTCTATTTTAAATATGTAAAAAAGTTCTTTTTTTACAATTGTTTTTCCTTTTGGATCCAACGTCTAAATTTCAATTTATATTTGATATAAGCTAACATTATGCTTACAATACAAAAGGAGGAGATGAATAAAATGAACATTATCTTTTTGTGTAATGTCTAACAGTCTTATTTTAACAAAACATTTTTTTTCCTTATTGCTACTTATTTATCTATACATATGTATATTCATATACACATAACAAAAAAATAAAACTAAAATAGTCTTATCGAATACTATTTTTTAGGGTATCTGAATTGTGGATATAAAATTTTGACAAAAAAAAAACAAAGTAACATAATTTTATAGACATCTGGCAAAATCTTAAGTTAAAAATATTTCATTTTTTTTGTTTGAATTTGAATATACTTTTTAAATATTTAATTGTGTATTATAGACAACAATAAATAACAAAATATTTATACTGCACGTTTTATTTGCTCTAATTTTACTATCTTATACGTAAATATGCACTGATCATAGGACTTAAAATAGTACTGAAAATAAAGAATAAGTTGTACGTATGATATAACCATAAAATTTGAACTCAGAAGACAGAACTCAAACGCAGAAATTAAAACTCGTATGGGTAGCTTAATTGGTATAAATAAATTTATATTTGAGTTGATAGCAGATCACAGCAGAACTGAAATAATACGGCAACAATGTGTAATATTCTACAAATGTTTAATATTACCTACTAGTTTGTTTTTTTTTTTTTCAATTAATTACTCAATATCTCTCTCACTTGTAAACCACTTTGGATGATTATTTTTTAAGACAGTTTAGCTTCCCATTTATATTTGAAACACTCCGTGCGGATGGCAAAATTGGAAATGAAATGATATTTTATTATGATGTGAAATACCTATCTATAGGTGCAGGTTAACCTGATTGTTGGAGTGGTGATGCATGCGTTTATTGATTATCGCGCCATCTGTTATACATTGTCGGAACTATTAAGTATCGAACAAAACTAACCCGGCTGCGCTGTTAGTTCTACTTACTGCGTACGTAGATGGCGTTATTTTAATTATGCTATATATTTAATTCCTATCGCAATCTTGTCTTTTATGCATATTATTTGTACAAAAATATGTTTCACATCTGCCAGGTGACGGCACGGTCACGTGACGGCAATTTTTGTTCTTACATGAATTAGCAAATGAGCATGCGGTTCACATAATAGTCAATAGTTTCTGCCGCCCATGGACATCTGTAAGTAAATTCATATAAAATATGGAGTCTACCTGCAGTTGCTCATTGGTGTGTTCCTACTCCTGAGTACTAAGTTGGTCGCCTAATAAAAATATAAGTGAGTCGGCAATCATACCCTTCCACCTCACGCAAGAACCGCTTCACGCTAGAAATTGGTGTGGCGGTAGTACCTCCCTGGTCTAACGAAACCGCCTGAATTATTCAGAAAAATAACTTTGTAGACGTTTTTTTTTGTTAAACGAGTATTAAGAGCCCCGCGGTGTGTATGGTTTTCAACCGGTATAGAAAGATAGGTACCGATGGGCGTAGTGGGTGGTGTATGGGTAACCGAGTTATAAATATTCTAAAATCTTGAATATATTTATTGAATAATAATAAGTCAAGCAACCATAAAACTAAAAATAAAAGAAACAGTTAACAAAAAAAGAAAAATGTTTAAACTGTTGCGTTTTAGTAGATCATAATAATTTTCAAACGTAAAGTTTCTTAACAAAGTCCCATTCATTTATTCAGCATTAAATTCCTTTTCTGATTTCTGCAACATAGTCGAATATTGATATTCTGGTAGCGACTGACAAACGTCACTAGAATCATTATCTGGAAGAGGAGAAACACAAATAAACATAAACATAAAAGGTTTTTACACTCATAGTCCCAAACTAGGATTTTCTCCTGTGTCGTGGGTGTCATGGACACACAAAGACGAATGTTTGTGTATTCGTCTTCGTACCCAGACCCAGAACAGAAATCTAAACTCTTCATTCAGATGTCTGGCCGGGGATCGAACCCGGAACACACTGCGTGTCAGACCGGTACGATGACCGCTCCGCAACTGGGTCGACAAATAAACATTTAATGACAAATAATTAACATGTAAACCTATTTTAATAGTGTTCGCGATTACCGATTTTAAGGGAGCATAAGTCATTCCCAGACATTTTGTGTGTAATGTGCAATCCGTCTGATGGTAAATGACTACTGCCGCCTATGGACCTTTTATGATTAATATCAAACTAAACGAAAGTCCTGCCTAATGTCGGCCACAGATGCGTTTCTACCTCCTGATAATTTGAACTCATATAAAAGTTTCTACCTTATCATAACGTAAAAATCCAGAACGTAACTCGAATCATAAAGGGTTAGCAAAACGTCGTATAAAAGTCTCTCCCTTATCATACCTTAAGTATTCAAAACGCAGCTCGAAACATAAAGGGTTAGCAAAAAATCGTCCACAGCTGGAGTTTCTTTCCATCGTAACTATTGCCTGCATTACAATTAATTTCAGAAAGCGTACTTACTTTTTGAAGTACGAGTCAGTATGAGTAGCACACGTTCGCTTCATTACTAATTACTATTAAGTGTCCATATGGTATTACCCTAATCTACAATTAATCTACACGATATATACTTCGTTTTATTTATACATGATATTGTGCTATTATAAAAGACGTACCTTCAACCACGTAACTACCTCCTTTAAAATAATGGCTGATAGATTTCTTCTTAACAACAAATATGGTTGTTAATAAGATCAATATTACGCACAGCACGAGCCCAGTGATCCAGTAGCTAAAGCTGAAACACGTTAGATTTATTAACAAGGATTTTAAGGTTCCACAAGAAAAAAGTTGTGGCAAAATTCGTAGACAATTTTCGCAAAATCTACCACATGACGTCAGATATGGACGAATTTATCGAGGTTACATTATTTACTAAGGTCATATTAGAAAACGAATCACTTATTATTATACATAATATGTAAAATAATACTTTCGCAACGAACGTTAGGTGGCTGGCTCTATCTACACCTAATATTGAAAGTCAAAACGTATCCAGTAGGAATCAATTTTGTACAATAATTTAAAAACTACACAAGCAATGACATGATAGGAAAAGTAGACTTTTACCATCATATCATCGTTAAGTAATTTTTCTATTACGAGCAGCAATACAAGTACATTTGTTATGGAAATATCAGTGTTACATTTTAACATTAAAATTTAAAAATCAAACTCACGAGCCACTCCCTTTTTCATTTTTTATACCTTTAAAATCTGCCTCCCAAACAGTACCTTCTGTGGTAACATTATCATCAATAACGAATTCGTTATTATACTGTCTAGATACCCGTTCGGTATCTTCATAATTGTCATCAGAAGTAACTAAGTTCACTTTTGTTGTACTTGCAATATAAGGATCAGACAAAGAAGTAGTAGATGATACTGTGTCTGTCTTTTCATAGGAATCTGTGAATGATACCATACGGTCCATATCAGTTGTTGAAAATTCTTCACTCGTAATTGTAAGTACGCATATAATCACTTCACTTTTATTTGTTAAAGTACAGTTGTCACTGCAACTTTCGACGATGGTTTTAGCTTTATAAGGGGGTTCGCAGATACACTTGTTGGGCGACACGCATGAACCTTTGCAGTTTTTACATTCAGGTATACACAACGATCCATTCCCTGATTCAATAAGATGAGTGAGATTTATTTTATATCCAGCAAAACATTCACAGACGTTAGGAGCTATACAGGTACCATTCCCACATGTGTTGACGCAATGTGGTGTACATTTTTCTAATTCACGTTGGTATCCGTCTTCGCATACATACGTTTCAGGAGCAACGCATGTCGCATGTTCGGGTGCTTGAGAACAATAGGGCTCACAGGTTTTATTCCGAGTTAAATTATAACCAGTAAAGCATTCACAGACATTAGGGGCAACGCAAGTACCATTTCCACACGTTGGATTGCATATAGGAGTACATTTTCCCATCTCTTCTTGCTGATATCCTTCGTCACATGCGCAAGTCTCGGGACTAATACAACTTCCGTGAACACAGCCTGATGAGCAATAGGGTTTGCAGTTGTTGCTCTCAGATTTTCTAAAACCTGGCCAACATTCACAAGAACCTGGCGCTACACATGTTCCGTTCAAGCAAGACTCGTCACATATTGGTACACAACTCTGGTTTTGGTAAGCATAACCAAAGCTACAAGTACAATAATTCGGTTGTGTGCAAACTCCGTGACCGCAGTCTTTCGTGCAAACAGGTATACACGCGTGTTTTGTGGAGTTATCGGAAACGTAGCCTTCATTGCAAGTGCATTCGCCAGGTCTGCTACAAACACCATTTGTACATAATGGTATACAAACTGGTTCACAGGGTCTGAAAACATCAAATATTGGAGTTAATTAATAGTTTTTTTATAGTATTGAAGTAGCAAACGAGCATGCAGCCCACTTGATGGTAAGTGGCCACTGCCATGTTCATGTAATGAACCCCAGATAAGATCAGAGTCTTACCTGTGGTTGTGTACCTGACCACAGAGGCTTAGCAACAACAGTAGTTATGAATAAGTTGGAACGCCTCGTTAAGTATGTAAGCAGACCGTTCAGGCCAAAACACAGCAGCACTTAACACTGATGTTATTAGGCCTAAAAAGTAGCTTCTGAAGTTAATCCACAAAGTGTTCTACCACCTGAATGTTTGCTAATAATTTGCCATCTGTAAATAAAAATTCATAACAGTTTTATCATGCTTTTAAACTTATAAATGATATCAACATTTGTAATCTTATCTTTTCAGTGACCATGACAACTCTAGGAGATCGAATATTAGATGTATCACTGCCTAAAATAGGTGAAAAATCTCTTTTCACTAAAGACTTAGAAGATGCTCTCAGAAATAATACAGTAGATTTTGTAGTTCATTCCTTGAAAGATCTGCCGACGACTCTGCCAGATGGATTGGCGATAGGAGCCGTGTTCGAAAGGTATATCTATCTTTTATCTTTTTTATACTGATTCCTAGAGATAAGGGAGACGGGCTTTCTGATGGAAATCAGTCATCGTAACGTGTAGACACTTGCAACTCCAGAGGA
>DWTU01001317.1:0-13554 GCA_018251515.1 Cecropterus confusis | reverse complement strand
ATTAGCATAAAAATCATCGCTTATCGCATACCCGTTTGCAGTGAGACAGATCAATGAACGTCTTTTCATGTAGCGATAAGATCTGCAACAAATCTGTTCTCCTCAAAATGTCAGTGCGACAGCTGAATATTACCCGACTACGTCAGAAGGAGGGTAATGTTTTTCGAGCGTATGTATGTATGTATGTTTTTATGTATATCCATTTCTTTGGCACGCACTACAGCACAAACGGGGGTTTAAAAGGGGGGAGAACGAACGACCTTTTTACTATCACGAAAATGTGGATATCAACTGAGAGCTAGTAAATAGACCATTCTGAAAAAAATATATGCTATAATACTTTTACTTAACTATTTTCACAAAATATCATATATCAAGCATAAAATTAAATATAAGTTTAAAGCAGTCGGGATTTTTGTCACAACATTTTTGACAATGTTACTAGTTTAAGTTAGTATAACATGATTGGCAATTATAAGAGGAACATAAGACTCAGACAAAAAATTGTGAAATCCCGATGTAACTTTAGTGTATTAGGTTTTTTTTTATAGATTTTTTTTTTTTAATCTGTTATTTATTTTTCTTTTTTCCGCTGTTCTGTTTTGTGTATTCATTAGTTATTAGTGGAAACTTTGCTGATTATCGCATTATTTTACTGAACTCTGTTAACTGTATTATAATTATTGTATGTTTCCCAAATATAAATAAATAAATGATATTTAAGTTAATACTTTACCATATTATTTGGTAACATTTAGATATATTTCAGTGTCTTTTCATGCTTATTAAAAACGCTATAAAACGCTTTCTGCACTCATCGCCCCACAGTAGGATTTTCTCCCGTGTCGTGGGTGCCATGGACATACAAAGACGAATACCCAGACCCAGAATAGACATCTAAACTCATCATTCAGATGTCTGTCGGGTCGGGGATCGAACCCGGGACCCTCTGCATGTCAGGCCGGTATGGTAATCGCTCCGCCACGCGGGTCGTCAGGACTAATCATTGTTTTCAATTTTTGACAAACCCAGTGAGAATGACTGTAGCCTATCGATTACTTATTAACTTATCTGTTTGGATCATTAATTTTTTGCATTAATTCGAGACTTTATAATTTGACTTAATATGATTATGATTTTGGCATTCTTTCTGAAGTAATGTTTCTGTTTAGTGACCGCAATGTTGTCAGCTAGGACGAGCTAAATTCATTTACTCCATTATTTGTTTTCTTTTGTTAATAGATATATTGTGACCACACGAGGACGTGTGACTGTCAGGCTGGCCGTGTCGTGGTTGACTTATGCGTTATTAGGACATGGTTTTGATTGTTATTTAAATAATAATAAGGAGGGTAGTTGTTCTGACAATAAAAATGAGGGTGGATGTTGTTTTGACTAATGATAAAAATGAGGGTAAACGCCGTACCGCCAGTATAAAGGGGCGGCACGTGGACAGAGTCATCTCAGTTCAATTCAGTTTAGTTCAGCTCGGTTGTTTCAGTTGAGTTGTTGGAACGAAAGTGTTGGTTTGCCCTATCGTGCTGTGGATTATTGTTAGCTTCACTCAACTTGCATTACAATTACTATGACCTATTAACGGTTCCACCAAATCCGTACGATGACGGAACTGCCGCTCGTCCATCCCTGTCGCCGTCTGATATATATGTGACGAATAGATAACCTCTTTCCTATGGGAAGTCTGTTAAAAAAGGTCTTGCAAAACTTTATCCCGGGACAGTGAAACAAATTGTTCTCAATCCGTCTAGACTAGACAACAAAAGTCGAAACACTCGTCCGGCAATAATCGCGCTCAGCTGACTAATGCCGCTTCTTCGTTATTGGATCGAAACAGCCATAACCACTTCGAATAGAAAAATAATGGGCGGATATTTTAAAAGAATGCGTCTAGGACTGTGCGTGTTCTTCATAACTTTTAAGCTGTTTGCTGGTTGGTGTTTAGATATTCATAGGTCTGGAAAGTAACTCATCCGTACATATACATATAATAAAAATGAAAATTTCGCATATCTGCACAATGCAATTGTAAAAATAGTTTGAAGGACTGAGAATCTACGACTATCTATAATTTTCTATTTTCGTGTTTGGTGTTTTATGAATGGGTTTATGAAATCGCATCAAACCAAAATTGCTTGATTCAATTTAGGGGATTGAATATATTTATATATTCATTGTCTATATCTTGAGGTAACAAATTATTTTTATTTTATTAAAGCACACCAACATATTACTATTATCTTAATATCTTAATTTTGATCAAACGCGAATGAAACCGCGAGTCACGGTTAGTTAGCATTAAATCTTATGTTTATGAATCAAATAGTTTATTCAAGTTGGGGGAACGTTCGTATCTTTCAACAATAGGACAATCTATCATAGGACTCATTTTACTGAAGCACAATATGAAGGTTTATTTGTTTGCGGACTTACGCCCTTAACTCCACAACTTCAAATATATGTTCGTATGGTATATATGTTGTCAATAAATCATCGTAAATCAAGATTAATATTTATATACATATATTTATATATAATTTTAAACAGGCTATCTTATGGAAAGTATTCACCATCGTTTTGAACATTTTCTACGCCAGGGAAGGTGCCAATGCATAGCCTGACTTAAATGACAGCTCTTTTTGGATTTCAAATTCTAAAATACTTATACGACATTTTGACGATCGGCGTGGCAGAGCGGTCACAATACCGGTTTCGGGTTTGATCCAAGGCCAGCAGTCATCCGAATGATGAGTTTAGATTTCTGTTCTGGGTCTGGATGTTTGTGTATTCGTCTGTGTGTCCATGGTACCTGAGGCTATGAGTGTAGAAAGTGTTTACTTATGGTTATTTATACATATCTTTGGTTTACATTAATATCCGCACAAATTAAAATTCATCAATTTTAATAGTATTTTAATAGTCAGTAAAGAGTTTTATCCAAAGAAGGCTACAATTGAAAACTCGGTGCTCTTACTCTACTGCAGTTGATCTTGCAAAACATTTTTATTATTACACACTCATTAAAAAGATAAAATCAAATCGCAAGTTAATTTTTACCTTTTTTTTTGGCACAACAGGGAAATCTTCAAAAGGTACTCAACGCCGCGGGTGCAACACCGAGTTATGTGGGATTTGCATTAAAAATCTTCCGGTGGCCGTCCTCAGCGCTGTGTGGAGAACTCCGGGATCTCCAACGGAACACAATCGGAGTCCTCCGAGTGAGATGGCCCTTTGGGGTTCTTTTCTGGTGAGCATTTACTCTTACCTTCAATTATTTACGACGGCATGCGACCACATGCCGCCGTCCTTCTCGGGGTCGCTTGGCCAGACGGCAAGAGCTCCTAATCTTGCTATCCGCATCCCCTGAAGCCCCCTTTTAGTCGCCTCTTACGACAGGCAGGGGATACCGTCGCCCTATTGTGGCCCAGCAAATACAGGGACAAAGAGCTCCACTGTGAAATTAGCGTTTTTGAGTCGTATTATTATACAATCCAAGTAGCGATAATTTGACACCCAGGATTGGATAGGTACTAATCTGAAACGATTTATAGGATTTACACATGTAAACTGCCACGCACATTGTCATCGAATCTTACAGTCGTGTATATAAAAGCCGTATTATAAAATGAAGACACGTCCTGAATACAAAGTGTGTAAGTAATGATTTCGCGGTTCGAAGCGTTGCTTTGTCTCTGTACAAAATTGCTAATGTGCTCGGAGTCAATTATGGCGGATCTGGTTTCAGTCAATACGTACGTGATTGTACGTTGTGTATTGGCAACACATGTAAATAAAATGTCTGTTTTCCATTATCTGGTCCAATGTCAATCTCTGTTAATTTTCTCGTGTCGCGTTGTAAATATTTTTAAAGGCTTGGGCTATAATTACCAGAACCGCAGTCCTATTCTGTACTGTTTCAGTGCGAAGTGATAAAATGCTGTCGTATTTTGTTTGTTGAATATTTTGTTTTATTTTTAAGGCACTTTTTCTTTCAGATAGTAATAAGATAGCACGAAGGACCAGCTTAGCTTATGTTTTTTTAACAGCAGATCTGACTCTACTTTGTCAATAAAAAATGCTAATTGTCTATTCCTGAAGCTAGGGAATTGTATTGAAATTATTCACACAAATAGGTATATTACAAAAACAAAAATGTTTCATAAACTTGAACATAAATAAATTATATTTATCATAATTAATAACGTGTTAATCAAAAGTACAAATATACATATATTTATTATTAACAAGTTAATAAATATAAATTACAGTATTTAAAAAAGTGGAGTCTTTCTATTAAAAGTCTTTAAAAGGAATAAATTTTGTGTCTCATGTTGAATTTTCATTTATCACTACACCAAAGTAACGAAGCTAGTTTGTTTCATGTTAAAAATTCCGAACACACAAACTTAACAACTTTTCACAGGAAGCTGTTTCATGTACATGTCGCAGCAATTTCAGTCGGCAGGCTTAAATACAGCTTTACAATCGAGTTCCGATAGTTTACAATAAAATTGTCCAATCATTTTGTCATTTTTACTTTTTTTCCAAATCTCATGAATTTCATGAAATTATCGATGAAATGTATTTAATGTAGATATCACTAGCCGATTTAGATATCAGTTAGATTAATAGATAATGTATAAAATTAAAGTATCTTACGAATATAAATCATGGCCTTTCATGTTAAAGGCCCAGCATTGAAATCCTAGGTACTAATATATTACTAACTCGGATTTACCAATGTTCGACTTAATAAAATATCGTCAGAAAGTCCATATTCCTAAAGGTACTGGTAATAAAGTCCTAAAAATCTAAGTCTACCAATATGATTTATCAACTATTTAGTATGACTTATTCATAGCAATTTGAATATGTTACTCACGTCATGCGGTTTTTGAATTTGTTTTCACGGCGTTGTTGTCACGGCGAAACGGTAATCATACGATAAGAGATCATAAACCGCATATCATGAGTACCCGTAACGTATTAAAATGTATCTATTCTGCGAGAATTTTACTCTAAAATGTTAATAACGTTGTCAATATTTCAATAACATATTCATAAAGACCACTAATGATACAAATACCCAAGAACATTATGAATAAAATTAAGTAAAGCGTTCGTGCAAAACACACGCGTAAAATAACTCAACGCGCCTCGCTTGAATAAAATCAGTCTCGGAGACTATTTACTTCAACTGGCGCTCCAGAGTGTAGTAAAGTTACCTGTTTGCCGGGAATTAAGAGACGTGTTTCGGGAGTAAGCCGAATTCCGGCGTGTAATTATTTGCACAAAACGCTACCTAATTGCATGGCCTGCCGGTGACACGAGCATGCATTAGGACCACTACACAAGCATAAAGATTTAAGAGCCAAGAGGAACGCTCATTTGGAAATAACTTAAATTCACGTAGCATAGTTTTTGTTCCTTATACGCTTAGACTGTTATACGGTTAAGTGGTGAAATTTTAATCAGTTAACGATTAATTAAAATTAATTGTTAAAGTTAAGTCAAGTGTTAAATGTAATATTTAAACCCGCTGTCCACTGCTGGCCACTGCAGATATGCGATATGGATGCAGATATGGGTCTGCCTTCCAGGAAATTTGTGGCGATAGACTCCGTGCATGATGATGACCGCAGTAAGTGTTGACGTTCCACAGGCAGACGCTGTTGCCCATTTCTTAGATTATGTCCTGCATTTGACATTAAATTGTCCATTACCTGATTTTTTTTGTCCATTGTCCATTACCGGATCCAGAATTGGAAATAAGTTGAGTCTGAGTGAAGTATGTCTCAGTGTGCTCTTATTATACAGAACACAATGAGTAGAAAAAGCGGTAACAAGTTTGTACTATTTTGTTGTTATTATTTATTTTGTAAGGTTCTATAAAATTTCGTAATTAACCTCCATAATATATGCTTCAATTTTCTAAATAAATCTTACAGGCAAGAAACGCGTGAATTTCCTTACATTTCGCGTCGGCGCGATCAGACCTATTTTTACTTTGACTTTGATATTCATTGTTTTGTCAGCGCGACTCACGACTGCGGCGCGGGACAGTGGCCGCTTGTCCCATTTCTTGTTCTCCTAATCGCGACTCGTTTCTTTTGCGACGTCGGACAAACAGCGGACTCGGCTCTTTGAGGCTCGTTCCACTTAGTGTAGTTGGAGAGATAAAAAATCTTTATTGTTTTCTTCCATCTGATGGTTTGTTGACATAAGCTTTTAAGTAAATATTTTATGTCATTATTAAATCATTATTGCCAAACAGTTGGGTACGGGTTGAATTCTCTCATCATTAAACTTTGCATGTTTACGTAGACATTAATTGTTTTGTCAGCGCAACTCGCAACTGCAGCGCGGGACAGTGGCGCGGGACAGCGCGGGACCGCTTGTCCTATTTCTTGTTCTCCTAATCGTGACTCGTTTCTTTTGCATCGTCGGACAAACGATGGAATCGGCTCTTTGGGGTTCGTTCGACTTATGTAGTTGAAGGGATAAAAATCTGTATTTTTTCTCCCAATTGATGGTTTGCATGATTCACGTTATTAGGTAAATATTTTGTATCGTCAGTAATCAACGCATTATTGCGAGACTATTTGGTACAGGTTGGG
This sequence comes from Cecropterus confusis, assembly GCA_018251515.1. NCBI lineage: Eukaryota > Metazoa > Arthropoda > Insecta > Lepidoptera > Hesperiidae > Cecropterus > Cecropterus confusis. Next base: position 6,922 of record DWTU01001317.1, on the reverse strand, counting down.
TACTCCCTTAAAACTTTGTGTTTTGACGTAGACATTCATTGGTTTGTAAGTAGGTCTCATTACTGTGGCTCGGAACAGTTCTGTTTGTCCCATTTTTGTACCGTCGAGTTTTTTATGCGAGGTCGCACCAGTGACGAAGTTAGTTTCATGTGGTTCCTCTTAGGATAGTTGAAAGATCGACAATTCTATATTTCTTACTTAGAAAATTTTCTTATATTGAATGAGGATAATCAGTAATCAGTATATTTTATTGCATTAAATACAGGTACATTGTGCGATGGTACATATGATAATATCTTAGTACATTATTTTAATATACTTATAAAAATACTTTAATTGTAGAGTTGTTCAGTCAGCCTTTATACTTCGATATTCACTGTTTTGTCAGCCCCAAACACGACTGCGGTGCGGGACAGTTGCCGTTTATCCTATTTCTTGTACTTCTAATCGCAACTCGTTTCTTATGCAATGTGGGACACACGAGGGTTTGTGTTACTTGGCATGGTTGAAAAGACAATAATTATTGTTTATATTTAAAGGTGTTATTTAAGTTTCAAGCTATTAAGCAAATATTTTGCATCACTATTAAAGCATTGCCGAACTGTTGGGAATAGCTCTATTAAAATTCGCTGGATTTTGTTCATTTAAAAAACTTCGAGAACGTTATAAATTCCCAAGTGGGTTGTGAGTTTCTACAGTTCCGACCGGCCGAATATTGGCCGGTGTTGATGTTATTATATACATATTATATGTACAATTGTACATACAACATATACACTAAGATTATACATTAATTATTTATTTCATATGCCAACAGCATAACATAGAGACATTTAACGAATAACATTATGTAAAAAAATGTACACACCAGGGAATTTTATTTTTTTACATAATGTATGCAAGCCAATTGTAGGCATGTACAACATTTACAAAAGTTAAGACGGTTGTAATTATTCAAGGAATGTAAATTATGAAGAAAATAAAATAACTCTTTACAATTAATATACGCTAATTATCTGAGGAGGTATAACTACTTAACCAAAAAAAGCCGTTGGCGTTCAGTGTGACAGACCTGTTATCGCAATTTTAAGCTAAGCTACATTTATGACCATCGTTGACTGCTTTAATAACTTGTTTATGACATATCATTTTTCGTTTTCTATTTTGTGCTATGTATACTTGCTAGGTTACAAAAATGCCAAACGTCGTAACCAAAACGGTTCTATGATGAAAATAAGTGGGGTCAGTAGGATAGGTCATTGCGTAAAAGCATGTGGCGTCCTCTGCGGCGGGAAGCCGTAACTCTTAGTGATAGATTGGCGCTTTTCCGGTTTTCAGTGGTCTCCTAAATGCTCAAAATTTTTCCTTCTACGCAGAATTAGTTTTAGGTATTTGTTGTTTTGTTTTAGGTAGTTATCTGGCTTAGTGCCTTTGTTATTCGTAAAATATTGTTATAAAGTTAGAAATAAGTAAAAAACATGTTTTTATTGGCGCATTTTAATTCGAAACAGTCCCGATTTTTATGGATTTGTATACTTTTATTTATATTTTTTTATCATACAGAAGTAGTGAACGAGTAAACAGCCTACTTGATAATAAATCACTGTCATCATTTATAATCAATCCCAAATAAGATTTGTACTCTACCCAAAATCAGACACAGATGCGTTGCTACCTTTGGGGACTAAGTTGGAACGCCTTGGAAAAGTGTTTCTCCCTTACTTCATAATAAAACGCTGAATAATGACACTATCTACACTTTCCCCACACTAGGATTTTCCTGGGACGTGGGTGCCATGGACATGGTACACAAAGACGAAGAAATGTACACCCAAACCCGGAACAGTACTCTGAATTCAACAATCATTCCGTCTGACTGGGGATCAAAGTCGGAACGGATAAATGACCGCTTCGCCACGCGGGCCATCAACGTCATAATTACAACAATTTTATTCATGACACCTACAATTGCTTAATAAACTCTATATGATCAGTGATAGCCGAATTGTTGAAACTCGGCCTCTCAATCGAGAGTCCGGGGTTCAATACCAGGCACGCACCACTGATTTTTCCAAAATTATGTGCGTATTACAAGTTAATTACGACTGCTTTACGGTGTAGGAAAACATCGTGATGAAACCTACTCACCTGAGAGTTCTTAAAAAGTTCTCAAAGGAGTGTGAAGTCTACCAATTCGCACTTTGCCAGCGCGTAGGACTATGGCCTGAAACTGAAGACCCGTGCCCAGCAGTGGGACTATAATGGATTGACGGTAAACTCTACATAAATATTTGTTATTGTTAATGCCTTGTAACTTTATAATCTTGATAATTTATTATTCGTCCACCGAGTTTACATTTAGTTATATATTAATAACCAATCGATTTTATTTCTATTATTGCCAAAGGTAATAAGGGCTCATAGTGGAATGGTAGCGTCATGTGGGGTCCTGACCGTGCTACGGGATGTAACTCTCAGTGATGGATTAGCGCCCTTCCGGCTTTCAACTGACCCTTAGCCAGAAGTTCCTTTTGTTTGATATATGCTGTGTTGGAGAGTTAACTTTAAGGGCTTTACTGTTTGGAAATATGTGTACTGTATTTTTTATATTACTGAAAAGAAGTTAATATTTTTAATTAATATTGATTACTTAAAAAAAACTAAACTACATTCTACATACATACACATCAAATAAATAATTTGACCAAAACAAATAAATATATAATATAATGAAATTAATTTATTATTGAGTATAATATTTATAACTTAGTTTATTTATAAATTCAGTAGTAGTACGATGGCATCTAGCGTAGGCATTTTTTATAAAAAAAAAATATAAATTTATAATCCTTCCTAATTATCTAATCCAATTAAAACCAAGTGTACACACACACAGTGTACACTTGGTTTTAATTGGATATTGGATTGTACTGTATACACAGTGTGTGTGTGTATACAATGCTCGGTGATATAATAATATTAATAATATTTGCACATGCAATACATTCGTACTCTTTAGATTCCCATGAACATGTGGTAAAAAAAGGTGGTAGAAGTCTTTATGGTGCGACTTAGGAAGCACCACTCAGCCACACCTATTACTGCCTAATAACAGCAGTGTTATGCATTGCTGTGTTCTGGTTTAAAAGGAGTGGTACTCTTACTTGTGTATCTCCGTATACACTTATACGTGGCATTCCAACTTAGTCCTTGGGGGTAGTAACGCATCTGTGGTTAGTCTCGGGTAAGACTGATCTTATCTGAGGTTGAGTTATAGATGTCCATGAGCGGCAGTGGCCACTTACCATTATGTTCCATGCATGCTTGTTTGCTACTTCTATATTACAAAAAACATGTAGATATATGTATAAGAATGGCTAATAAAATATATGAACATTAGAAAAAAATAGCCTCATACACTTATTGCACCATATTGTACCTTCGTAAGACGATATGGATGTAACAGAAAAAGTGTACCTTTAGTATGAACTTTATATAATTACTTAACAGCTCTATATGAATACCAACAACAACAACGTGCGAAAGCTTTAAAATATACATAGAACCGGACGACACAATGGCCAGTAGACATAGAAAGCTCTATTTTAACTGGCTATATCTAGAAAGCAGGTTAACAGCCAACTGGGGCGATAACAGCGCGGAATCAAGGAAAATGTTGCCAGCTAAAAGAAATGGGGGATTTCCGCTTGTTACAATTTTATTAAGGCGCTGGTCATTGCGAACGGTCTTGTAGTGTATTGTTATTGGTACGCGCTCGGAAAACCCCAATGACTTTCGTTAGGAAAATATATTTTTCGTTTGCGTGGATATATACTCCTTTTGAACGCTTATAAGGGCGTGGATGTATTTTATTACCCCCAAATAAGGCTATAGTTCGGCTTAAAGAAAATTTATTTCTCATACGATATACATAAAAGTAGTGTCACTTACAATGAGAAACTTAAATACTATACATATATTCGTAGACTGCAGTTAAGTTCGACGAAATTTCAAACTATTATAAAACCTTTATCTTAACGTTAGCAATATCTTCATGAAATCAACATTCCTGATGTTTTAAGTATGGGAGTAAATACACAAGGAACCATAGTAGGTAACAATATCTAGTCCACACACGCATGGTCATACTCGTAAAAGTCGGGTCGCAGCGACTTGTCGAAACATAAATTCGTCGCCCGGTCGTAAAGTTCGCTACAAAATTGATTAGCGGGAATCTGCTTATCCAGCTATTTCAACCTTCATAAATAACAGCCTAATGTCTCTCAGGAGTCCGCCCTGTGGATTTAATTGGTAGAATATTTTGTTGGGGCTATGTAAACGAAACATCTGTACAGCTCAATGTTAATCGTGATGTATTTTCGGTTGGAACATAGAACTGCCATATTTTTCAAAAGGAGTATTCCCTTATTACCAGTTTATTAAAACTATCACTATTGACTTTTTGTATATACATTTCAATGTACATAAAACGTGTAGAACTTGAAGGTGGTAGAACTCTCTGTGATTCGACTCCGGAAGCACCACCGCCACACCTACTTCAATAACAGCAGTGTTATGCGCTGTTGTATTTTGATCTGAAGGGTGTGGTAAGGGAGACATAATTTTGCGAGGCATTCCATTTTAGTCCTCAAGGGTAGCAACGCATCTGTGGCTAACCTTAGGTGTGACTTTGATCTTAGTGTTGATTACAGATGTCCATGGGCGGCAGTAGCCACGTACCATCAGATGGGCTGCATGATTGTTTGCTACTTCCATACAATAAAAACAAATGTTACCAAATTTAAATTCAAATAATCTTATTAAGATCTTTTACAAGTTAGCCTAACGATAAGGCGGACACTATCTGATGGAATATAATACCGTCGCCTATGGAAATTTGTCATACTAGAGAAGTAGCCAATGCATAACCAACTTTGAATGAAAACTCGTTTTATTCATTTTCTAATAAATAAATTACCGATTTATCTGGCCTTATTTATCCGTCCTTCAAATTGAAAAGCCAACATCAATACTAGCTAAACTACCCGTTCATCGCTACGTCATAAAAAAATAGGTTTTACTCGCTAACCGTTCGAGATACATGAAAAATGATAATGACCTTCCGGATAGAAAATTTAATGTTAACCCCTTATATGCCATCAAAAGTTAGCTATTTTTTAGCGTTATATTTTATTTTAAAAGGTAATATGAAAGTCTGAAACCAAAGGGTGTAGCGACGTCACTTAAATAGTCGCCATCTTTAAATAGCGAATAATATCGAAATCAAAAGTAGCTTATAGACTGGCCATTTAAATAAGCTACATCCATGCATAATTGCATGTAAATCGGACCAGTGGTACTTGCGTAATTGACTCACAAACACACATACACTCACCATCTCATTTTTATACACTAGTATAGCTAGAGATTGACCATTTCAATATCCCTCACATTCCTAGTTCATTGCCTCAATACCAAACAACCTTTCCAGTTCAAAACGACTTCAAACAAACCACGGATAAGTATGACCATCAACTGTAAACGAAGTGAGTTCCAGCGCCCAGACAATGGAAGCTAGACTGACTCGACTGTCTAGAAACGCCAGACATTCCCATCGCGGAATTTTAGCGAACGAGCGTGATGTGGCAACGAGCCAGTTAACCGTTCCACCTTTACTTGCCGACTATATTCCTATTTAAGACGCTTTTCTCTAAATGAATATAAACCTGTAGTATACCTAAGGTAAAAGTAGCAGGCCGTTTAATGACGACCCATATCGATCCCGGAACACCACGTCGCAGATGATATATCACCGTAATGAAGATCGAAAGCTTATGGTGTCCTATGAAGCAAGGAAGCGCATAATAAATATAATATATTAGCTAAATCGCCTGTAACATAATCAAACCAGAAATAATTAAAATCTCATTGAAGATTTAACACACTAGAAAATTAATCATAAATGCATCGAACGTTAAAAAACCAACGAAGATATAACACACCAGAAAATCAATCTTTGATTCAATAAAGACGCTACTACTCTAGTATTTCATGTAAAGACGCATAATAAAATAAGCTAGGAACGCTTCAACATAAGTTCGAAAAGCTCGTGTAAAACCATCAGCCAACTTGCCGGAACATTCCGCTGAGGCGAAACGTTAGCGAGCGAGCATCTCGCATGTGAACTTTACTACTGCTCAATTATCGTTATCCATTATTGTCCCACAGCTGGGCATGGGTATTCCCTCAGAATGAGAGATTTTCAGGCCATCGTCCACCTTGCTGGCCAAATGCGAATTGGTAGACTTCACCCACCTTTGAGAGCTCTTTTTTTCGAGAACTCCCAGGTGTCCTTCCCTTGCGATCTTTTCCTTCATTGGAAAGCAGTTACACTCAATTAATTTCTAATACACACATCACACACACACGCCTCGGCATGTGCCTGGGACTCGAATCTCGGAACGTCGATTGAGAGGTCGAGTTTCAACTATTAGGCTATCACTGCTCTATTATAATTACTGATTCGACCATTTTTAATCGTAGAACCAAGTACGGTTCGACAGAGGAGCTACCAACGTTACTGCACGCTCACTGCCGTCCATGAACACCGTTAATTTACGTCATATGGAACAGAGGCCCTAAAGTAAATTACACATTCGTTACACTCCGGAGGAGTGAGATTTCCTTATATATAAAGGATCCGGCAACTACACCCTTCTATCGAATTGCAAGAATGACTTTACTCTACAAAAAGGTGTAATGCTGGTCCTGATCCACCTCCCCGGTCATATTTTGTAAATATTGTAAAATGTGCATTTTGACGACCCACGTGGAGGAGCGGTCACCATACCGGTCTGACACGCAGTGGGTCCCGGGTACGATCCCTGGCCAAATAACATCTAAATGATGAGTTTAGATTTCT
>DWTU01001316.1:0-13555 GCA_018251515.1 Cecropterus confusis | reverse complement strand
GAAGATATAAATTTCGGTTATATTCATTTCATTTTACGTTTCTTTTTAAATGCGGGTGATACCGCGGGCACAGCTAGTATTTCATAAAAATAATTTTCCTGCAGTCTGCATTGAACATAACATTTTCTTAGAGATAAAATATAACAAAGTTGAGAATATAACTTGAGCACGTATGCACAATTATGACATTCTTAGTCCAGGTGAAAACGTTAAAGTTGTCACGTAGCTACGATTCCGGAGAAAATTTGCATTAATTATAATAATGTAAGCTTCGTAAACTACACTTTAGTTCTTCTTGAAAATGAAAGTAGCTTGCAGTATGTAAGTGAATAAAATGTGTGCGTCACGGGTCCTCGAGTAGGATTGAAACATCGAATTTGATAGTAATTTGAATTTAAATGTCTTAAATAAAGTAAACTTATAATTCATTTTTAGTTAAATAAATTAAAATACAGAGTTTCAGTCCATACAGAGTAATATAAACACATAGTAAGACAAAAGTATTATAGTGTATAGCTATATATTTGGAATGATCTATTTTCTGTCTTTATGATAATAAAAAAGTCGACACTTCCCCCTTATTCCTGTATATACAAGCGTCGGTTTCAAAAATTATATAGCCTATATCTCTCTGCAAACTCAAAACGATTCTAATGATATGTCATAATTATGTTAAAATCCTTTAAGCCGTTTGGGCTGTAGCGCGTGCTAGATAAATAGACATACATACATACATACAAATATACATACACTTGAAGAATATCCTCCTTCTGACGCAGTCGGGAATTGTTATAAATATATAGATGTTATTGCCGCCAACCCATTATTGTCCCACTGCTGGCCACGGGTCTTCTCTCAGATTGAGAGAGTTTCAGGCCATAGTCCACCGCGCTGACCAAGTTCGAATTTGTTGACATCACACACCTTTGAGAACTTTTTAAATAACTCTCAGGTGCGTAGGTTTCCTCACGAAGTTTTCCTTCACCGTAAAGTAGTGATAATTAACTTCTAATACGCACATAATTTTAGAAAAATCATTGGTGCGTGCCTGGGATTCGAACCGACGGTCGATTGAGAGGCCGAGTTTCAACCATTCGGCTATCACTGCTCGAAAGATGTTATTATTAATTGTCAGTCTTTCAAAACTATTTTTTGTGTTTAAATATGTGTTGTCATCAATCTTTGGCAAATTACACAGGCCACTAAGTATTGATTTATGTCAATACAAAGTTCAATATTGAATTCAAACTCGATTGAAGGCCAATGTGATGTTATGTAACTTACGTAAATACATTTTACGCACATTTCAAAGCTGCTGACGATAGAAGCTGGTATCGTAGTTCAGAATTTTCATAGTGTAGTAGGTATCTGCAAAACGATTACTCTCTCAATTTCTTATTACGAGCGTTCACCTTTCAGTAATTGTTTGCTTTGTAAACAACAGCAGTTGAGACTAAATTGTTCATTTTACGATTTATAATTAACAATATATAAACGTAGGTCTAGAATTATTTCAGTGTAACAATAAAGCGGTTTTCAAGTTGTAGTTTCAAGTGCTTATAAACTTTATTAATTAAGAATTCACATTAATTTATCTTTTGAAGAGTTCACGAGTTCAATGTTTTAGCTGAAGGCCATAGGCTGGATAATACTGTTGTTATTCAATCTTGGTTGATTAGTCAATGGTAGTTTGCCAAAGGGATCCGAGAGAGAGAAGAGCTTGTCTTAGACTCAGCAAAGACAACCTCAGTTTGGAGCTTGTATATTAAAGATGTGGTGAAAACTTCAATAGCGTGATTCAGCATTCTCAATATAATATGTCATACAGCGCCATCTATTGACGAGTTGCGGGAGGTCGCGACAATGGTATAGGATAGTACATGTCAGTCCTTACATTCAGGTCTATGTAAATATGCGAATATACAGGTGCAACTTCCTTCTTCTTGCGTTTCCTCTTTAATTACTGAAAGTCTTCTATCAGCAATTTGCATTCTACTTTGCATTTAAACAATGCAATTTCAGGAGAAGCAGGAGAAGTTCGTTACGCAGATATTGAAGAACATGACTAAAATAACATACTTTTCTCGCTTCCGTATGAATAACCTTACATTTCTGCTTTATTCGTCTTAAGACCTCGTCATGGTTATCTTTTAAGCCCAGGTAATAAAGGTTGTGACTATATGTCCATATATCAAATTCCTTTTTCCCTATTACCCGACTGCATCAAAAGGAGGGTAATGTTTTTCGTGCTTATGTATGTATGTTTGTTTGTATGTCCATGCTACAGCCCAAACGGCTTGACTGATTGTGGCGTATCACATATCATTAGAATCATCTCAGTTTGGAAAGTGACATAGGCTATAAAATTAAAAAAAATAGCGCCTGCAAATGGACAACTATAAAAGTATGCAGTAATTCTTTTACTTCACTATTTTGACAAAAACTCCTATTAAGCTTTAAATTAAATGTTAGATATCATTATGAACGAAAAAAAATCGTTTAAAGCAGTCGGGTTTTTTGTTATAATATTTTTAACAATGTTTTTGTTTTAAAGTCTTCTTCAATCTTGAAGTTAATTGTAGATGTCCATGGGTAGCAGTGATCACTTAAAATGAGATGAATTGCATATTCATTTGCTAATAAGCATGCACAGCCCATCTTATGATAAGTGTCCACTGCCGTCTGTAAGTATCCCCAATCTACTCCCAAAAGGATAATAGCCATAATTAAGGACATAACAGCAGTTATAACTGAGGATGGCCACCAAATTTTTGTTATCACATCGTTCTGAGCAAAACACATCACTACTTATCTGCTGTTATATCTGAAATTGATGTGGTAAATCATCTACTAACTTTGTATCGAGGAAGTTTCGATAATGAGTATACAGTGAACTTTGTACTTTTTTCTGCGGTATAGATTAAGAATCGACGTCTCTATAGGAGGAAGCGACAAGTGTCTTTATCTTTGTGTTTTCACATTGATCTTAATCGTGAGAAAAGATTTGACAGAATCGATTATTTTTTAACCCGCAAGTAACAGGTGCATTAATGAGCATTAAGAAATTGGAAAGATCAGTTTAATTATCGTTACGGTTCATTACTTTCCTTTAGTGTTTATAAAACATTATTTCAACGTGTTTCCTATTAGTATTTTAAAGTTATTTTAATATTTTGTTTTTAAATATTCATGAACTTGGGAGAGATAACCTTTAAACTAAATCGTTTATTTATAATGCATTTTATTAGCAAATTAGTTCTACACTGCGATAATAACCCAGACCTGACAAACTAGTGGCTTTTGATTAACAAAATAAAATGGTACAATAATAGTTATGGCTATTTCATATTAGTAGCAAATGAGCATGCAGTCCACCTGATGAGACGCGAGAACTGCCGACCATGGGCTTCTGTAGTTAACTCCAGATAGTATTGAGGTCCAACCTGAAGTTGGCAACAGACATATCGCTTCCCTTCACGACTGAGAGGATGAAGTTGAAAGGCTGTGTACAAGTGTCCCTTTTACCAGAAAACAGCAGCACGTAACACTGTTGTCGTTAGCTATATAGATAAGGTAAGTGCTCAGTTGTTCTAAATAGAGGAGAAAATGTATGAAGTCGCTAATACTAACGTGAAGTAACGTGGATAAACAAAACGGTAAATAGCGTTAGGTTTTACATAGTTTCGCTATAACATTTGAATTTGCCGCCTGTGCCGTAATGGGCAAACAGTGACCACGCAATCCCCACGCGTTACGTCACCGCGGAAATATTGTATGACCTTGGCCTTCTTACTTTCTATTGCTTATTACCTCGTGGCTTTTCTTATCTTACTGATATTATGAAGGCGAGAGTTTGTGAGGATGTAGGTAGGTAAGCTTGCTACTTTATAACGTTTGAATAGCTGAACGGATCTGGTTGAAATTTGGGACAGGGATAGGTTAGTCTGGAATAATACAAATTCTAATTTTTATCCTGGAAAAACGTACTGTTATCGTGGAAGGAAGGAATGGATCGACATGAATTTTATAGTGGTGGTTTAGATTTGAGGACGACTATAATTTCCAAATTTTCAGTTATAGTTATGTCATCTCATATTTTTTGGACGCCGATGAAACCATGGGCACAGCTAGTTAAAAATAAAACATCTATTTTATCTTTTATAGCTAATCTGTGGAGGTTTAGTCTATACCCAGTTAATTAGCTCTGAACACTGTCAAAGACCGCTGTCAATGTTTATGGCCTCAAAGAGAGTAAGACATCAAAGTTGAAGTTTCATTAATAAAAAGCGTCTCTTGACATTTTGTCATTTACAAAGATGACACTACGCATTTATAGGTTTTTTTAGAAAGAATTTTTACGATTACTACATAGATACAAGAAACTTGAGTTAAAACAGAATTTTGCTGTAATCTTTTGGTTGTTTAATGATTTATGCTAATGCTTGTGTTTGAGCCTTAGTTTTTGTTTAACGAGGTACTGTCACGAGGTACACGTGTCGTACGAGGCGACACGTGTTCTACATAACGGACGAGAGTGACCACTATACCTAACGTCCATTTAAAGGTAGTCTGTTTTACACTGTGCATTTCAATATTTTTCAGTAGAATTAAAATTTCTACAGCGTTACTATGTGCATTTTATAAGCTACTATAATTTGAAATAATCTATGCGAGAATAGTTTAGGTCAGTTTGATTGTTAAATAGTGTTTGTATTCAATCTAAGTATCATACTATTATTCCTTGAAAAAATCGAATGACAAAATACTTAAAACTGTCAAAAAGGACTATATAGAGAAACATAGCTAACAATAGTATGCAAGTCAATGTACTTGTGAAATTTTAACGATCGAGAGCCGTCAACTTAGAAAGAAGGCTTTATTCTCGGCGGAGTGCCGAGTGTCCGGCGCGTGCTCGACATTGTCAATAGGGTCAAGCCGTAGAGCGGGGGTTGGCAACTTGTGGCTAATGACATATTTTTGAATTTATTATATGACTATTCTAAAATTTTGGTAACAAACACTAATATTTAGTTCCACTAAGCAAATGCAGGATTACGTATGCTGGTGGTAGCTGGTATATGGTGGTTAGTATTTAGTTTCACTAAGCAAATGCAGCATACGTAATCCTGCATTTACTAATATTTCATTAAAACATTTTATTTGGTTTTTTTCTGTTGTAAAAAATGTGTTCTTCGTTATATAAACACGGAGATGGAATATTTTGTCGGCTGTAGCCCTAGTGAAAGTTACTGTGATTAATATGAACGTGTTAGAGTTTAGCCGCGGGTTGTCGAGTCCTGCTCTACATTTACGGTACGCGAGCTATCTCGCTACACAGGTAGACAAGTGAGATGATATTACAATAAACTTCAGTTACTGACAAAACGTAAACATGGAACCTAAATATTCGTTCGCTTATTTTATTAAAGTACTCTGATGTAGTGGTATATGCTATTTAAAACTTAAATATTATACATTTAACCTCTATTTTAATATGTAAAGAATTCTCGCGATATGTGCTTAATTGCTTTATTTCTGATGTTGTACAGCTAGATTTAACACAAATCATATGTTGTCTAAGAAACTGTCTACCTTTAAAACAATATAACGTAAGCTGGAATGCCAAAGACATACAACGACTTCAAACTTAACACCTTTTTCGTCGGTGGTTAAGAATAGAGGCATCTTCGTTAGCGAGACTTTTATCTCTACATTATAATGTACAGAAAATTCTGTTCTTACTGCAGTTATTATGTAACATATTCTATACATTATGACAACTTTCTATTACAAAATATCATATGACTTAATATGATAATGGAGGTATTAAAATTAATTTTTATTATATTTACCTATCAGAATATTGGGGTCTGATAAAATAGATATTCGTTATATTGCAATTTATTTTAGGTGATCAAAAAAGATTATAAAGGACTTGAATAATTTGTAAGTAACTAAAATTCTTTCGTTTCTTTTAAAGACACAGTTTTACTTAAAAATTATATAAAAAATATATAAGAAAATAAACCGTTCAGTTCATACAAATTCATTTTGTCTTGTGTTTGTCAAACGATTTTGAATTGACGTTAGGTGTAGACGAACTCTACTGTTATGAAAATGGGAAATATATAATTATGATCAAATTTCCAAAACCCAGCGTCCACTATTATTTAAAATTGTAGTACCAAATGAGAGTGTGGTCCACTTAATGGTACCATATCGGTCTAACGCGCAGTGGGTCCCGGGTTCGATCCCCGGCCAGACAGACATCTGAATGATGAGTTTAGGTTTCTAAACTAGATCTGGGTGTATGTGTATTGGTCTTTGTTTGTCCATGGTACCCACGACATAGGAGAAAATCCTACTGTGGGGCTATGAGTGCAGAAAGCGTTTATGTTTATGGTATTCACAAATTATTAAGAAGGCATTATTAAGCCGTCAAAAAGACTCGACATTATAATGGATTCTAGATCTCGACCTATGTTGGGAATGACGGTAAGGCCCCGCCGGCGTAGTACCGCGTGGTAGCGTGACGCAACGTACCACAAATTGGTGTGATGCAACGCCACTCGGCACTTAGAGCTCCTATTGTATGCGCTGACGATCTTGGTGCGGTCTATCCTTCAGCCAGTCTATATGGGGATCCATGGTCTTAATACGTTCCGAGATTTTTCGATTTTCAAAGGGCTTTGTAGAAATTTTTGAGCACAAATAACCGTAATTTAGTTCGAGTACCTACTTGAAGTGAAAATTGATCAAAATTATTTTTAGTGCTTTTAATGTGTTTGAGGTATTTTATTATTTTTTTAATTTTATATATATTATTTATACGATTGAAAATACATTATATTTTATCAATATCCAAGTATATAAAGTTGGTCCTTTAATCACATAGATTATTAGACCGAATATTAGTTCGCGATTTCATTTACATACAGTTCTCTCAGACTCATAGTGTAAGTTTTATATCAATCCTATAATTATGTAACAATAAATTCGACTGACATAGGTATGTTATCTACATCATATTGCTACTATGCGGCACATTTCTACATATAATAACAATTGATATTTATGTATACCTTATAAAGTGTATTCACTGGTTATTAATATTGTCGTTACGAATTCCAATATCCTATCTCACGAACTCGAGTTCTTGAGCAGTTTCTGACACATTGATTACTTTTATCCTTTATGTTCTCGAGCGAGCTTTTATCAAGGCCAAAGTACTTGTATGCTCTACGATAAAAGCTCGCAAAAAACTTCTGCATCTTTCTTTCCTTTTAAGGGTACGCAATATTTTTTTAAAGTGTGGTGATGTTGTTTAACAATAATGGAATGTAATCAAATAAAATTAAGATTCCGGCCCATTTGTTTCGTGCGTAATTATTATGATAAGTACACGGATACATCCAGAATTAAATACTTCTGTCTCATAACACTAGGGTGAAGACCAGCTGTGTTTTGTTATGTAGGATAAGGGAGTTATATTTATCTGAGACATTCCAAGTCCTAAGGGGTAGCAACTCATCTGTGGCCAACCTCAGATACGATTCCAATGCTATTTGGGGTTGATCACAGGTATCCATGGGTGTCAGTAGCCACTTACCACCAGTATTGCATGCTCGTTAGCGACATTTACAATACAACTACAAACGATTCCTACAATATGCAAATGACATAATTCTTTACAATTGCTAAAATATAACAATTCTATTTCAGAATCTACAAAAAATAACATCGCACGAATAATATAATCGCCTTCAGAACAAATTTATATTACTTTTTAGTTCTGTTTGTTCTTCGTTTATAATTCTGACCACGATATTCTATGCCTTTTTGAGATTTCGATAACAATGCTTATTGTGTGTTTATGGAGTATATCTGAATATTTAAACACAATATACATAAATCTGTTTTGCATACTGCGAAAATACAACAAAATATTAAATTTCCTTTTTCTGGAAGTTTTTCCGACGAATCTCTCTCTCTCTCTGTTATCTTCTATCCTCAGAATTGAGACAGTAAAAGACATACGATAAAAATAAAATTTAGTAGTAATTAAAAAAACTTATTAAAATTTAGTATAAGCCGTCTCATTATTTCTTAGTATTAATTTAGGAAAGCTTTAATGCAAATCATTTTCTACTATAACATAACAACAAGCTTGACGTAAAGAGGCATTTAATAGAATGATACTGTGATAAATAAAATGGTTTTCTAATCAATGCACTTGCGAAAGTAGCGCAGAGTAGCCCGCATGCGGTATGGTTTGCCATTTATATTAATTTCCACACAATAATATCGTGTTCACTATCGTGTAAGTGCGTGTTCTTCCGCCACAGCAATTGGGATATTGGTCACGGAAACCATTGATCTTAATACGAGAAATCATGGTCTTTATAGGGCTTTGTACCTTACGTTACTTTGTATGTTGGTACCAGTATGGTTCGACCGAGGTGGTACCACCATCACATCAATTTCTTAGGAGAAGCAGATTGGGTGTGGATAGCGATTGTCCTAAATACGACGCGACTTACACCTCAGGAGTAGCATCTTTGATTTATTTTAGGTAGATCCTCTTTGTGGAGTTGGATACAAATGTCCATGGGCGGCAGTGAACACGACCTGTCAGATGGACTACATTCTCGATTGCCACTTCAACATTACAAAGAAAAACCACGGATCGTGGACTTCAATCTTTCTAATATTATGAATACGAATGATTGCGAAGATGTATGTGTGTTTGTTACACTTTTACGCAAACACTCCATGAGCTGGATTAACACTAGGATTTTTAAGGTGGTACATGAACTAAGCGGATCGAACAGCGGGAAAAAGATAGTAATAAACAAATGTTGTCTAGGAAAGTTAGTTATAGAGTTTGGGATCTGTAACAATTAATTACTATCTAGCGACATAATTATAACATAGCTTAGTACTGACTAGTGTGTAGACTTACGTGTCTTTCACAACAAAACAAATTTATCTTAAAGATTGATCGATATACATTTATTTTTTTAGATATAATTTGGTAATAATAATAAAGTATATAAAATAAATTCAATCTTAATTTAAAGAATTAGGTAGTATTATTAAATGCAGTTTTCGTAAACAAATTTTATGTTCCGGTAGCGGTTTTAGTGCGACTTTTAAATTTAGACATGCAGATTAAATGAAGATATGCATTTCAAAGAGCTATATTATCTCATCTTTCACAGTTTTAATTACAAAAATTAATTAGTATGTGCGTATGAGACCTGAACCGGAGATAAGGGATACATTATTTATTAATTTATGTTAAAATATTGTAATAAAAATTATATCTCAAATATTTTAAGAGATATATCTCCGTCTAAGTTATCTTTTTATATGATAAGAAATTAATAATAATAATAATATAATTGTATGCATGCATGTAAGTTATTTATTCATTGTTTTATGTTCAATGAATTACAATAATTAAATCATTCATGTTATGTATAATATAATTCATATTCATAAGGATTACGCGTTGTTAATGTTTAAAATGTAACGGTTTTAATATGACATGGTCACTGATATAAATGTTTAATTATTTTGATAAGAAGCCCATACCTAGCAGAAGGAGAAGTAGAGATGATGAAGAGAGTTAAAGTAAAATTGAAGAATTAAAAAACTTACCACAAGTTTTATATGAGCCATCTTATCGTTGCTCCGACGATTATGTCTGTGAAAGATTACTTTCGTTACTTTACTGATCCACATTGTCTCGTGCAACTTTATATATACTAATCAAATTCTATAAAAATATGTTTCGATTGTAGTCAGTTAATTAGTTCTGAAAAACCATAGACAATTGTTTGGTTTTCCATAATTTTATAAATCACGATTTGAAAATTACAAACTCGTAATGACGGTTATTGTACGCACAAAACAATAATTATTTAACCAGAAATATTTTTTACCATTGCGAGTAAAATATATATTTTTTATTTTTTTACGTATTATGCAATGCACGGGCGCGAGTTACTCACCGTTAAATCACAGAATCCAAAACACAGATAATAAATCCACTGGCGGTCGAGCGCTTTTTAAGTAAAAAGTGTCGTGTTGCGCGTCTGGCACTGTTGGTGTATCGTTGCCGCGTCTTCTCTATATATGTAGGCCCCCCTCTAGTCGATACTGTGCACCATCTCATATAATTATGTTCTAATTTAATTTTATAACAAAACGAACAATCAAGTTACGTGAGTACTGAAAACTGAACGTTTCGCACCGTATCCTAACGCTCTTGGTAATTAATATTTCCGAGAAAGTGTAACTTGAGTATGCAACTGGAAAATGTTCTTAATAATTTCGCGTGTATGAAAATTTTAAGCGATAACTACTTATTGGATTATTTTCAAATAAACAGAGCGAAATAAGCGTTCTTATATTATTATTATAGAAATAAAATTATCTTTGTTAATAGGAAATATCTAAATAGAAATATCAAATAGTCGGCGAAAAAGTAAAAGTAAGGAGTACATTTTTAGGATTTGGTAATGATGCGTACAAACGAGACAATAGTTACATAAAATTAAATATATATAATATAATGTCAAAAATGAAAACACTATTTTAGATTAAATAGGCTAACGGGACTGAGTTTCTTGAAAAGATATGTGTCAAATATAATAAGTAGGTTCGTTTGATAAATACCTTGTAAGCTGTAGCCAGTTTTTATAAATAAGTTTTTGGTCATTTCTTAGTTTTTTTTTTAAGTTTAACTTATTTTGATAAGGATGTTGGGTATATCTGCTTAAGAAAAACAGTGTTACGTTACTGTTTCTCATTGAGGTGTGGTAAGGCAGAGGAGACATCTCCGGGACAGGTACGATTTTTTGGTCGGCATTAGATATGAGGGTGTGTGTTAGTTGTACAAATCACTACATTTAGGTAGTAGAACACTTTATGGTTCGACTCCGGAAGAACCACCGCTACACCCATTTCTGTCTAATAACAGCAGTGTTATATACGTTGCTGTGTTCTGTTCTGGAGGGTGTGGTAAGGGGCAAGTAAGACATGCTTATTTGAGGCAATGCAACTTAGTCTTCAGGGGTAGCAACGATTTTGTTGGTTACCGCTCCTTAGGCTCTTGTCTTATCTGGGGTTGATTACAGCCGTCCATGGGCGACAGCGGCCACTTACACTCTATATTCTATAAGGTGGATTGCCGATGTCTAGTTTTGATTATTTGGTGATCTGCAAGTTGGTCTCATTTAAATTTCATATCATTAATGGACAGCGATGTAGTTTAAGATCTTTATACTCCAACAAATAACATTCCATTTAATAATATAACAGCATAAAAACAACCAAAAAAGTGGTATTACCCTGTCTGTAGGCGTCGCTGCTAAACCTATTTGTGCCTTAGTAACTATTTTAAGCACTACTGTATTCGATTTGAAGGGTTGTAAGTAGGGTTGCCACCCGTACTTTATAATAAAATATTGTACTTATTTGGGGTAATTGTACCTTATACATTATGAATTTTTTTTTTATGTTAAAATAACATCCTTGACGACCCGCGTAGCGGAGCGGTCACCATACCGGTCTAACACGCAGTGGATCCCGGGTTCGATCCCCGGCCAGATAGACATCTGAATGATGAGTTTAGATTTCTGTTCTGGGTATGGGTGTTTGTGTATTCGTATTTTTGTGTGCATGGTACCCACGACTCGGGAGAAAATCGTAGTGTGGGGCTATGAGTGTAGAAAGAGTTATAATAACATTTTTTTTATAATATTCTATACAGGGCTACTAGGTTTCTATAGTCACTTTACTGGCGACCTTCTTATCGTCAAATTGCAGACACACAATCAGTGTTGAAGATTATCTATTCACCTCATTTTTGCTGGCTTGACTTTCCTTCGCTCTACCCTCGAAGTTGCCACGGGCCAAAAAATGTAGGAAAAACACAATTTTTACTTTATTTTAGAACTACGTACTTTTTGTACCTTTTATAGGCAATGTGCTTAGATAGCTGAAAAAAACGTAGCAACCCTAGTTGTAAGTTATATTCTTATATGAGGGTTTTCACATTCGTCCTCAGGGGTAGTAACTCTCCCAGGGGTGACCTCAGGTAGGACTTTAATTCTAAGTGGGCTTCATGACAGCTTGCGTTTGTTGCTAACTTTAATAATATATATTAGGCCTTAGATGAATAACCGCATAATTCAAAATTCATCAATTTTATGTTAGAGATACAGTTTCATCCTTATTGTATAATATTATTGCATAAACTTAGAGCTCTATTATTGTAATGGCCTTTTAATATTTATTATTTTAACGTTATCTATTGAATTGTTGAAAACAAAAAGCATTCTTTAATTTTTACCTGGATTTCCTGTAAAAATGGCGTGCTTTGTGTTGTGTTAGTACTCATGCAAAGCAGCGATATATAAGATATACTAGACCGATACCGTGTTCAATATAGAATATCATTCATTGATTACAATTGTATTTTTCTGACCATCACCGTGGCAATAACACTATCTTTGAGGGCATCAGTAGTTCCGGATCTGTTAATATGTAATTTACAGTAATGAGGTGTAATCACATAATTTTTAATTTTCCCCGTACATACAGGGAAAAGCGTGCATATTTTCAGGCACTTATAACATTGTTCTCTGTAATTACGAGTAACATGTTAACAGTAACAAGGATTTTGACTCCATGCCGCTAATGTCCACATGTTATTAGTTATTTATCGGATATTCCCATTTTTGTTTTCATTTAATTATCTATTGCATCTGTAGTACATTCTTTATTAAACAACAAAGTAAAACAGTGTAAATCAAAAAAATTGTGTCAAACTAGTTGTGTTTTACATACAATTATAATTGAAAAAAAATGCGATGTTAGTGTATAAGGTACTGTACCATATATTATACTCTTAGTGCCGAAAATATATTGTACAGCCAAAAAATATAAAAACATATAGAATTGTATTTTTATATTGTTTATAGAGACAACCGGAACTTTAATATTTCATTGTATAGAAGGACTACAGAATTATTTTTAAATAATAATTAAATTTAATTGTATCTAGTATTTATTGCACATTTCGGTAATAGCATATACCCAATTAGGAAGTAATATTAATACATGGGTTTGCTATAATGTATTACGCCGGTACATTATAATATTACTTAATAAATGTCGACATAGATTCACATGCTTATAAAATATGACAAAAGTATTGATAAAAACTTAATGAGTATTATAAATAAACTTGGTGAAGGTCATAACTATATAATATTAGATAGTAGAATATGAATGTATATATATTGGTGTGGTGAGGGAGATTGTGCTTATCCGTTTTGATAGTTCTCAAAGGTAGCAACGCATCTCTGGCCGCATCAGGCAGGTTTCTGAGCTTTTTTTGGTTGATTACAGTTGTCTATAGGAAGCAATTGTCATTTACTATCTGAGTGGTATTTTTTACCCGACTGCGTCAGAAGGAGGGTTATGTTCTTGGAGCGTATGTACGTATGTAGGTATGTATGTATGTTAGTTTGTTTGTACGTAT
>DWTU01001315.1:0-13559 GCA_018251515.1 Cecropterus confusis | reverse complement strand
GCTCTATCGAATTATAAGACGTTGTCACGTCAAAAATTAAAACCTATTCAAATTATATGTAATAATAAATATACGGAAGCCAATGGACACAAAGTCGCGGGCAGCGGCTAGTAATGCATTAGTTAGTAAATGTCGGCTCAGTCAACGGAAATGAATATTATTTCTTTGACTTCCTCTCATATCACGTGGTCTTAAAAGTAAGAGTGAGTCTACATTCGCTTTTGCGAAACGCCACTGGTCCACGGGGTAGGGTATAAAAAAAAATAACTAAAATATATGTAGTGATAATAATAAACTTTTTAAAAAATATTAATAATAATAATAAAAAAATATTCTTTTTTATCATCCACTACCATTACCGCTCAGCTTCTTTTGTGTAATAATACATAGAAGTGTTTTAGAAAAAAATGACGGCACTTTGTTAATAAAAACCCTTTGTCGTTCGACCAGAACATGACTGTCATACATATTCCTGTTTCTTAATAACATTCCAATTAATAATAGCACTGTCAAGCGCTGTTATATTCTGTTTGAACTGTGTGGCAACTTAGTCTTCAAAGCGCTCATGTGACAGGCCTCAAGTGAGGTTTTAATTTTACCTGGGGTTCACTGAGTTCGACTTCTGTTGGTATACATGCTCAAAAAAAAAAAAGAAATTTATGCATCACTGCACTTACGACACTTAAACTGTCAATCGTTTCAAGATCATACGTAAGGCCATAAGACCATAAGCGGACGTTACACAAAGAAAATTCTACAAAGATGCGCGGATACCTCGATAACAATTGAAAAGTGACGCAAAACGAGACGGGCACAAGCATGAAAGAACCATTACCGCAATTGAAGTCTCACTCTGATTGGCGGCTTAAGCAATCCCTAAGCCGTTTAAATTATAATGAAGTGTCTTGTCTCAAATATTCAAAGCTGAAACGTTCTTTACCATTACGTCTAGTAATTGCAAAGTAACGGCCGGGCCTGGTTCTTAGGGTTGCAAAGATTCCAAAGATCAAACGTCAAAGTGTACGCGATTAGAATCTAAATATTCTACAGCGGGTGGTCTGTAAAAGCACGCAATGTTTTCTGATCTCAGACCTGTATTTTGTTTTTCATGTATTTCGATTTTTTGACACAACTACGCTAATAGTTACATTTAATATTAGGTATTTACAATATAATATGGATGTTACCAACTTATTAAATTTTAAAACACTTCAGTTTATTCTATAATTTATGTCGTGTACGCTAATAAATAAATTAATTTTCGTTGTGACATGACACATGCCAAGGCTTCGCGAAATAAAATTACATTAGAACGCAATATCTACGCTAAAAATTACAGTAGTTGCAATTAGCGGCCTCTGTTTAAAGCTTAATTCATAATTTATATCCTGGCAAAAGTTAGTCGTACTTTCCATGAACCGCTAGCGACGTGTAGACAACATTTTTGTAGTTTAAATGGAATCGCAAATGTTCTCTCTCAATTCTAGTGAATTGAGGGAGAATTAATGAATTTTAGTGATATTACATTTTACATATGTGTGATTGTGTGTGATTTACATAGATATGCACATATTTATGAGATCTACTTAAGATAAAAAAGTGTGATGTGTTACACATAAGGATCTGTGGATTCTGAAGCGCTTAATAGCGCTATCAATTTTATATAATTTGTCTAGAACCGATGTAATCTGATTACTTCATATCCTGCAATGCAATGTTCCATTTTATAAAACAAAATCATCTGATTATAGTTGCCAGTTTTACTTTAAATTCCTCATATTCTTTTTAATTAATATGAATTGTCGAAATACCAGTAAAACATCATTTGTTACGCGTTTATAAATGGCGAAATTATGAGCATGTTAATCATAACATATGCATTCGTGTTTGTGTATGATATATTTGGAACCGATTTTATGTACAGAGTCTGAAGTCCGCGGATAGAATATAACGCGTCTGTTTTTTATTGGTCTTATTTTAATCATGCTTTTTACTGTTTTTAGATACGAGTATTACTCATAGGTTTGTTGGAGCTATAAATATATAATTACATTATTATAGCCATTACATTACAATACATTATATTAAAATAGCCACATTTTTATTCATCACAATTTTATAAACGAAGTATATTTTTGTTACAACAACTTAAAATATAATTTTATTTATTTTAGTACTTCAGATCATGGGATTAATCTAGGTAAAGCTAGATTAATTTAATTAATCCTTAGACGATAATACCTTCCAACTTTGTATAACGTTGTAAATGCGCCAGACACTCGTATTGGCCACTAAATCCGACAAGCGGCTCAAACTCCTAGCTTCTAAGTAGTTTGTACCATCCACGTAGCCTTTGAATAAATAATCGGATGTGAGATCTACTTAACTATGCGGAATTCTACCTGAACTTTGAGAATTACAGCATAAAGCCGACGAACGCTCAGTGCAAGCTTACTGTATACGAGCTTCGAGAACTTTATGAATAGTGCTTTATAGTTTTAAGCGGACGTGCTAAATGTCAATGTAATGAAAGCTTTTATAAGCCTTAGTGACTTTAAACATTGAGTTTATTCTAAAACAAGTGCTTTAAATGTTGTTGTTATTTTAATTAAAATGCTAACGTGTAAGAAACCATCTTTACCTTAAATCAATCCTGAAGAAATCCTTTTTTCAGGGGTATGTTTTTCTGTTCTATATGATATGTAACAAGAAAATGAATATTTTCTTGTTACATATATGAAACGAAAAAATACCCCTTGAATTACATAAATAATCATCTCGGACCTCAGCAATTTTGCAAATAATACAAAACGCTTAAAATGACGCTATACTTCTTTTTTTTAGTAGTGACGCGCCTTATATGTATTAATAATAAACTCTTATATTATAATGTTAAAGCAAAATGGGTAAATAAAATGCGATGTAAGATAACATGAAAGATCAATGATATTAATTAGCTTAAAGTTTATTGAGGTATTAAAGGATTATATGAGAGGGGAATACGGAAGAGGTATAGAAGTTACATAAGCAGGTAGAAGTAGACGTTTTATGAGACCAGGACTACAAATTTTGCATTGCTCCCAACAAATCTTCTATTGTTACTTATTCATCCGTTCTGTCTCCGTGTGTTGATTTGTGGTTTGTGAGTAATGGATTTATGCTGTACAGTTAAACCAGCATCTATTTTCCTTATTATGTAATTAAAACTTTCAAAGCAACTAACTGCCACAAGCCACCAACTAGTAGCATATTTATATCAATGCAAATTATTAAATCACGATGTCAATTTGACCAAAATTATTACGTGCGATCGGGGGTGGTATACCACTGCCACATCTATTTCTAGCGTGAAGCAGTTCTTGCGTTCCAGTGGAAGGGTGTGGTTGCCGGCTCACTTATGTGTGAGGCGCCCATCTCAGTCCTCAAGGGTAGTTACGCATCTGTGGCTAACCTTAGGCGAGATTTTGATCTTACCTAGGTTTGGTACACTTTTCATCAGGTGGACTGCATAGCATGCAGTTTAATAATAAAAAAAAAACATGGCGACAAAATAGGAAGCAAAATATTTAACACGTTATCGTATCGAAGTTTCTCTGAAATTAAACTTATTATATGAATATTTCATCGAACTCAGATCATCTTCAAGTAATCTTGACCCACACCGTCACAGGATGACAACTTTAAAGACGGATTTATAAATTTCTAATATTTTAATCTATTTAAGTCAGCGCTACGTCAGGTATAAGTTATGTTTAAAAGGTTATTCAGATCTTTTTTATACATATATCAAACACAGGATTGTACGGTGATTAACTAAAAAAAACGGTATTTCAAACGTAACATAACAACGTAGATTTTAATTAATGTCAATTTAATTACTTTTCCCTTAAGTATAATGCCTCCCTAATTCCGATAGCTGATACATCGCAAATGTGTTGCTATTCTCGGGGACTAAATTGGTACGTTCATGTAAGTATAACGTTGTTACTTGGACCCTTTGAATCACAAATCCTTCAAAAGATAGTACTTCCATAGGTATTGTACAACCCAAAACACGATATAACTTACTCTAAGTCTTATCAATAATTATGTATATGTTCGAACAGACGGTAGCCATTTACCATCCAGTTTGCAATATCCTTTGCTACTTCTAATAATTATGAAAATAATATATGTTTAAAATTATAAGTATGTATGTTCTACTGAAGCTATTATTTCCTCATCCCTCGCCTCACCAAGTGCAACGTATTTCTGATGTATCAATACAAAATTAACCATAGTTGTTCCGGGTGTTACACAACCACTCGTCCGCTACATTTGGGTCAGATGTATTGCATTCACTTACGCCGTATTCCAGAATCGGCCGTCTGTTCACGTGACCGATTATTATATTGACGGCAAAATTAATGTTAGATAATTACGATATTTGTATATATGCATTAAATTGGTTTAAATGTGTTTGGCCAACTCACATCAACATTAAATAATTTTTGCCGAGCACTTTTCGAGTTTTTGTGATGTGTTCGTTTTCCGCAATGGAGTCTTACATCCCAGTGAAAAAAGCGAGCACAATTAAAATGAACTATTAAACCTTAGGGTTTTATAGTTTTACCCCGTGATACAAATGTGATATTTACAAGAACATTTTAAAACCCGTTAAAGGCATCCGTTAAACCCGTTTTTTTAAATAAAACATCCAATCGGAATTAAGGGCAACCCTTAGTGAAAGGCTCTTAGATTATTCAATAATCTAAAAGCTTTGTATGTTATAGTAATGATATGTAAAGTGTGTTTTACAATCAAAATTGACTACCAAATTGTGGCAGTTATCCGCAATTGTGTTGACCAGCGGATAATTGCAGATTAAGGCATTCCAATTTAAATACAAAATGTTGTTCGTGTCTTATTATGCCTAAAGCATGCAATACCACACACGAGAGAGGAGACGATAATAATATACTTTATATACATTTATTGATGCACCAGATTATATTGTACGCTACCGTGAACGAATGAACGTCGAGCTACTTTCAAGAACCGGTTGTAAGTTCCAAAAAGTGACGCGTTACGCCATAAGGGAAGTGTAGAAGAGCGACACGCTCAAAACGACGCAATCAATGAATAAGTTAAACATAAGTTTAATGGAATTTATAAACTGGGAGGTCGTGCTTTCCCAACGTATACGAAGCCGGAGTGCGATAAAATTTTGGTACGTGTCATGAATGCAACTAAAGACTTAAGATAAAGGTAACCCTTGCTGATTCGAACCGGCGGCACCTCCACACCTGTTTCTGTCATATAGCAGTGTTAAGCGCTATTGCATTTTGGTTTAAATAGTGTGGTAAGGAAGATATACCTTTTGTGTATATCTCGTATATATATATATACATATATGTTAAGCAAAAGAAAATATTTATTCATGAAACGATTATTTTTAGAAATACTGCGAAAATGATTACAGTAATGTAATAAAAATCTGTCAAACAGACAAAGGTTGGCTTTACCTTTTGTGTCGGGAAGCCCTAAAACAATGAGTGCTGCTCCACAACATGTCTATCTTTTATGTGTTATGCACAATAGGTAACCACAACATTATTACCTTCAAATTAAATATTTAAATCTACAATATGAGGCTGCTTTTGCATATTTAACCTATACATTTGAATCATATGCATATTCCGTTTTACTCTTAATTATATAATTATTCATTAAATTCAGTAAGCTGATGGTGTGATGATGTGACATGCGGAATATTACAGATATTTTTTATCTCCTGTAATATTGTTTTCTATGCAAAATTTACACTATAATATGGGAACACTTCGTGAAAGCGTCAAAGCATACACGCACGCACGAATACACACCTAGACCAAGAACAGCCATCTAACCGTATACACTCCGACTTGGTATACGTAATATATTGATTATATAGTAGAAATAATTGTATCAAGATTGTCAAAACAATATACTAGACATCCCTTTCTATGACACAGAATACCATCTTTGATTTAATTGGTCTATAGCCCAATGTACCGTGAATTGCATGCAAATGTTGCTTGTTATCTATAATATTGCCTTGAAGATAGGTTAATTGACAAACGCATTGTATAATGTCCGTGCAAAGTCATTAATAACACCTTGATGCACTCAGTTCCATTTTAATGGAATTTATTGCCTTGCACAGTCACTTTCACTTTTCGTAATTCCTTGCTTAATAAAACAAAATGTAGAATTTAAAGGAAAAAAAAATGAATATGTAATGAAAATACGAATCTTTATTTTAAAATGATAACTCTATACAATCTCGATAACAGGCTGTTATCTCGTAATGATTGCAAAGAGATATAAAGCATTCAAGGCTCATGACGCAGCCATGCCGCAAAATATAATGTCCTGTCTGATATGTCATAACATTTTTCTTAGTCTTCGTTCTTTAGTAACATAAAACAATCAGTTCCAGTTTAAAGCAATTCAACCTCGTTATTCCAATTCAATAATTCCTGTTCCAGTTCTTAGGTAATTATAACATACTGAACATTAGAGGCGTTTTACTGAAAATTATGATATAAAATAAAATGTCTATATTTTGTATGTGCCAATAGGGAGCACTTACAAATTGGCGGCTACAATATTTTTTCTTCTGACCGCAACCTCAACGAAGGAGATCCATCAAGAAACTCAGCGGGTTTGTCTTTTTCCCTTGCATACATCTTTTCCTCTTTTTTAAAATATCTAGTTTTTAAGGGAAATTACCTTGCATTTTATGACTGAACTGAAGAGACTTGTTTCTAAACGCAATACAATGATTTGACCACTATGACACGTCTAAACCTAAACTGCAGCATGGTATACTTCACACATTAGGACGATACAATAATACAAAAATGAATAAATAAATATACCAAGTATTTTAACTGCAACCTTTAACAAATATTTTATAAAAATAATATCGCTGCAAAGTTATACTCTTTGAAATGTGAGAATTTCTATTGAAAAACGTGCTCTGGAAAGGATCACCGATAACAACGTCTTGCAAAGAACTTTGCATTTCTGATAAACAGAAAACGGGTCCTTTGACACAAAGATGAATATAATCCTACAAGCAGATAGTACGTACTTGTTATTCCGAGACTTTCTCAGTGAGACTATGTATTTATTTGTCCTCATTTATTACCTGTGCCTCTATTTTAAATGTATATTTGACCTTCTATCTGAGGTCTAGCACATCATTACGAACATAATGAATACTTGATTATTTATAGATGACTAGGTTATTCCTGCGGCTCCGCCCGCTTCGGCAATCCGTGATAGACGTGACCGAATTTATTACACACTCATTAGAGTATCCTATGTGTTATTATACGTCATAAACTGTTTACCAGCGAAATCATCAAGATCTTATGCATTTATAATATTAGTATGATTTTTGAATTCGCTCTCATAACCATATGAATAATCATATCATACAATTACTTGTAATAATACAGGTATTATTATCAATTTCAAGAGGAATTCCAGTTCAATATGGAGTTGGTCACAGGTGTCCATGCATGACGACTTAATATCAGGTGTGTTGCGTGAACTTACGTGCTACTTCTTTGAAATTAAAGTGGGTATCTGGTAGATTGACTTGTGATCGGATCGTGAAGTTAAACAGCATCTAACATGATTATATCGAATCTGATATATCTACAAGTTAAAGCATTTACAAAAAAAAAATAATTTTGGCAATTATAAAACGTGCCAATCGAAGAATTTTTTGATAAAAAACAAAATCCATTCAGTGATAACATATTCTATTCTTTCTGAGATATTTTTTCAATCGGCATCTAATAAATAAAATTATGAGTATAACTAATGTTTAGTTTTTGCACAATTTTAATTTTGAAACCAAGATTTTTTAAAAGAATCTGGCATTATGACAATTGTAACTCATTGCACTCAATATTTATAACGTAATTGATTTTTTGGAATACATTTATCTTCCTCCACAGCAAATTATACGATCCTTAAAATTTATATTAGAAAAGGTCCATAACCACTTGATTGCAATTATTGTGCTCTGATTTATGGCAACAAATAACAAGCGGTATATTATTAAGTTTATTATAAAATATTAAACGTATCCATGCATCAGAAAAATCCACACAGATCAGTTGTTTTCTTCGGATAAGCTCCCCCAAATAGCCTTACAGGTGTTCTATTCCAGTCAATGAATAATAGAGGGTTCTTTTCCAGATCTGTATTATCTAGAGAACATTTTCTATAATTTTGCATTATAAATTCTATTCCAATGTTTTTTTCTCGTACGGGAGACAGAATGTGGGTCACGTCAATACTTCCGTCAGGTTGTACATAAAATAGACGGTCATACAATTCGACGTTTTTACAGATTCTTGGTCCGAGAGATGGGGGGACGCTACCAGTTTCACGGTCTATGTCGGATCTATATCTATTTATATCTGGGACTGTTTCATCGCCGCCTACAAAGCTTTGCTTATTCTGTTCCTCGTTATGTCCGATTACTTTCCGCTCGTTTAGAGCATTTCCCAACTTAACGTTTTTGTCAAAACTGTTTTTGTTTAAAATATTATTAGTAATTATATTTTTATTCGAGATGTGATTTTGTCTACTCGATGGCTTTGTTTTCTTATCATGGTAAGGTAAAAATCCGTGATTGTATTTAATCAATGATACTGAATCTACACTATGGTTTGACTGATCCGATATCTTGGATGCCAAATTTCTGCCTTGAATTATTCTGGCATCTTCTACAGCTTCGATTTTTTGACTGTCTGGTTTATACTTTAACCGAATGGAGGGAAGTTTTTTATTAACTTCATCTATTTTCTCTTGAATGTCATTATTAAGTGGTGAATATAAATTAATTTGTCGCGGTGTGTAATCATTACTGTAAGACTTAACATTATGCCACTTATTTGCATTTGATAAACTTTTCGAATACATATCATTCGTATTTGTGCTTCTTTCCTTTTTGTTTGATTCCAAGTTATCAATGTAATATTCTAGTGTTTTTAAAAATGGGAGAATTGTTAAAAGTTTATTGTTTTCTCGTGTGCTTGAATATTTTTTTATTTTAAAATCTGAAACTGCCGTAAAACGTTTCGAATTTCCTACTTCTTCACTTCCAGATTCCTCACTTGATTGCTGAGTTTCTACGTTTCTAGAAAATCTATGCTCCTTGTTTTGTATAGTTTCACCTCTACTTGTAATTTCTACATTTTTTGGTCGAGTTTGAGCATGGGTGTCTATTATGTAATCTCTTACATTATCTCCTAATATCTTTACATTAAGTTCCGGATGATTTGCCTCACGTTTCTTTATGTTAAGTTGTCTATCCATAAAGTTCCTTCTTTGAAATTTAAAAGATGGACGAACTTTAGACACCTTGATGTCTGAAGCGTACGGATACGAGTCTGATAATTTGAGTAGCGGTATTGTTGGTGGTATCTTCTTTTGTTCTCTTTGATTAAAGTTAATCCTTTTTAAATAGTTTAAAACGCTACTTGCAAATTTTGAGCTGGTCCATTGACCGTATACTTTCGTATTTTTGCTGGATGGTGGGGGAGTTTCAATAGTGGATATTTGTAACAAATTGTTTGTATTTCGATTATCCTCAGGCATATTGTTTGCCCTTACATTATAAAATGATACAGGAGTCTTAGGGAAAAAAGTACTCTCAGAATATTCATTTATTGGGCCTAGAGGTGGAGGGGTTTCATACTCTGAAATCTTTGGAAGAGATTGGGTTCCGGAACCAGAAATATCTTTATTCATGTTATTTTTAAATTTCCCTATATTTCCCGCTTCATTTATAATGTTCCAAAAATTTACTTTATCTTTCTCAGTCGTGCGCATATTATCTGTGGCCGAAACGTCGAAAATTTCTTTTTCAAGTGAGGTGTCGACAGGTTTCATTTTCAATGGTGATAAGCCTACGCCGACATCGTGTTCAATAAAACTGTATGGGGTTTTTAGTTTAATGTAATTCTTACTCGCATTCAAAATTGGCGACGATTCTACTGGTCTATCCCTTTTTTGTAATTTTTCACTTTTCATGTCACCTAGGACGATATATTCTAGGTTGCTATTACCAATAATTTTATTTTTGTGAAACGTTTTTTGTTTAAACTGAGGATGTGATTTTATAGTATAGTTTCTCTCAATCGTAGATGCTAAAATCATATTTACTCCAAAAATTTCTCCCTCTAAACCGTTTGGTATTCCTGAAAAAATTAAACTAACAGTGAATGGAACTCTAATAGATTGAACTTTTAAGTGTGTTATTTAATTTATTACCTTTGTTAGCTATTCCATATCCAACGATAACGCTTCCTCCGCCAGGTAAAACACGACTTTGCAGCTGCAATATACATAAATAAATTTAACATATATTTATAATTTTTTAAACCATAAATTTTATAACACATCAAATGAAAAAATACCAGTGTATATTGATAGTTGACTACAATAATTGTATATAACAAGTATTACAGTAAACATTCAGTAATGCATTCACTTTTGCGGAATAGCTTGAAATAAAAATTAACAAAAATATAATATAACTGCCTTTATTGAATTAATTACTACGAAACCAGATTAGGTTGTGTCACACTCATGTCAGATACGTTTAATGTAATACTACATTTTTGACCGACAGATACGTTTCAAAAGTTTGTGCAATCAATAAAATTGTCAAGGTATTAATAAGCCCCGGGGATCTTATTAGTTTGATCAGATCCCAAATAGTATAGACATGCTTAAGACAGCCTTGTCTCAATCAGAAATTTCACAACGTTTGTTTAGCAAATTCAGCACGTATACGTAGCGACCTCAAGATTTTAAATTTAATTATTATGTGCCATTCCTCGTGTCAGATATTCGCACGATTAGTTACTCGTGCACAACTGCGCTATCAATTGTGTTAAAATATTATGTAGTCTCTTAAATGATCATTCGTGAATAAAAACAGAGGCATGCTCACATTTTGCGCAGCCTCACATGAGACAAGTCGCGCGTCGATATACAGTGCCCAGGCTCCGTGATCGGACTGGTAGGACAGGCAAATATGCCGCCAGGCGTCTGTTTCAATATCAACAGGAACGCTTGATGTCACTTTTTCGTCGATAGATATTTTCACATACCGCCCTCCGGTATCCAGCCAGAGCCTTACGACACGGTTGTTGCCGCTTGCTGCAAAAAAAAAATATCCGCATACATAAAGTACTCTAAAAAATTATTATAACTAGACCGTGGAGTCGCTAATAGTACGTTCATAAATTATTTACATCGCCTCGTTTACTTCCATCATACGTAATGTATACGAAAAGGATTTTGAAATTGACTTTGATTTATAAAGATACTACATAATTTTATTTCGTTTTTCATATTTCTCGACTTAATTTATTTTTTTAGTTAGGCTATGGACATGGAAAGTGGAAACAGGATCTCCGTTCTGATAACCGTTAATCTTAAAGTGTTAAAAATAAATTATGTGTTACTCTAGTAATGCCCCGCAGGTTTACCCTCGTTTAACGACTTATCAGCCTACATTAGTACGTAGCAGGCTTGACGGATCCACAATTTTAGGAGGCAAAAAAGGGACTAAAAACTCAGACGCTGAAATAAGTCAACCGGCTTAAGAAGTCCTCCAATTTCTGAATTTTGATTTCTTTTTTACGTAATCATTACTTCCAGATATTACCGCAATCAAAAAGACATACAATCTGATCGTTTTTATAATAATGCATATCCATATCGGAATAACACTGCCACCTATAAATTTTGAAAAGGACATGTATTTCTGAGATTTAGACAGGAAACATGCCGTGATGCGGTTTATTTTTTATTAATAATTTAATCACTCCCTGCGAAAGTAAAAAAATAACTCTCTAATTACTCGGTAGATGAATAATTAATCTAAGTTTTAATTTTAAAATGACAAGTATTTTATGGTTTCGTCCTAATTTATTAGCCGTACTCAATTTTCAAAGAACGGATGAAAAACCTAATTAATTCAATGTGGCATGAAACAAGGGGTTAGGCCGGGCTCATCATAGTTCAGTGCTCCATCACTGTTTGTGCTGACCGGTGTGGGGATCGCCAGGGTCGACTTAACGTGTTCTTTGTGAATATCGAACCAATACAGTCGGCGAACTAGAATTAAATACAAGGTAAGATAGTATACTAAGACAACGATTAGGACAAAAAAAAACACTTTTAACCCCCTTTCAATCCTCCTACCATTTAGTGCTTCCGAATCGAATATACGCACCGATTTCAGGCAAAGGTTAAATTATAGAGTACGTACATATATTAACAGCTGGACGTCTGTCCATTTTTTAAAAATTGATTTGCGCTGCACACAAATTTTGAAAAGTAACCGGCGAACGAGTTTCGAAAAGAGGGTCACATTAATTATATCGCAATAATATTTGCTCAATCTTTTACTCCTGTAAGTGGCGGAGCAAGTTACTTTCTATTCATATACAAGCATGCGAGACGTAAATTATGCTACTATTTCTAAATGTATATTAACGATTCGTTTTAAAGCAGATTTACATATTACATCCACATGTGTGAACTATCGCTACGTATGCACTTCTTAATATGCTATCATTATACTTTGTACACTGTCAACATACTAAATATCTACATAATTTATGTAGATGTTACCTGTAAGTGGTACACAAATATGCAAATTTTGTTATTTTCTTGTTTATTATTCAACAATCGTAAAGTATACATTATGGTAACATATACATATATATTGTAATATTGGCGTGGTCTGATTTTATCGAATTAACCATGTTTTCAGCCAAACTTCAGAACATGACAAGCGACGCATTCTCCTTTTTTTTGGATTTATTGTGACCTTGGTATTATTGAAATGCGACCTAGATAATTAATATTAATTTAAGGATGATACGTTTTCTTTAATATATCTTAAAAGCTATCGCTATTCATGTTTGAAGAGTACATGAGCTAGATCGAAGCTTTAGTACGTCTTTACAAGTTTTAGAACTTTAGGGCTTACACTTTTTGTTTGTCTGAGCAAGCAGATAACGCTGTTCGTAAACTTAAATCTTATTTAACGTAGAAGTTAAATCTTATTTAACGTAGACATTAAATCTTATTTAACGTAGACATTAAGTCAGTAAAGTCCAGTCTAGTAAGTAAAGATAGACCTTTATTTACTAGACTGAACTTAAAACGTATTAAATTGGTAAATTATTCAACGACACTCATCACTTATGAGGATTACAGAATGGAAGAGTGTTTTTCTTATAATATGGCTATAACAAACTAGCCATATTGGTAATGATCATTCACCATCATGTACACATGATGGTGAATGATCGTTACCCATGATGATAAGGTAATTCACAGATGCCTCTGGAATTTCTCCCTTTTTTAACGCGTATAAATCCTCATGCATCCTTTTCTTCCCGGAGGTGCAGAAGGGTATGTCGGACTCTTACCGACTAAAACTCCGCGGCGTTCATCTGGACGTTCGATGCTGGGTCACAAGAAAGCGT